>PVJL010004034.1:0-119245 GCA_004026885.1 Lyroderma lyra
AAAGGGGAGGGGGTGGGAGAGGAGGGGGGGAAGCTAAATATAAGGGGATGGAAAGAGGGGTCACATTAGGTGGTGAACTTATTATGCATCAAGTTGACAATGCACTGTGGAATTGTATGCCTGAAACCTATGTAATCCTTGCTAACAGATGTCACCCCAATAAGTCTAACAATAAAAATGAATTAAAAAAAAAAATAAACCTTATGAAAGAAAGGGGGGAGGGATGGGGGAGGGAGAGAGGGAGACAGGGAGACAGGGAGACAGGGAGGAAAGAAGGGCATCAGAAAGGTGCATTGTTGGGGAACTCAAACGAGGAAAGACTTTTACAGAGAAGTGGGACAGGGAAGCACTTTCAGCCCAGGCTTTGGCATCAAGCTGACTTGTAATAGATCCCCGCCTTCAGCTTTAACTAGTCGTATTTCCCTGGGGAAGGCACTCCTGAGGAATGAAGCTGTGATCTAGACTGGTTAAGCACTGAACTTTGGCACTTAACAGCATGGGCTTAACAACAGGCTACACCTATTATCTATATTATCTGGGGCTCTTAAAGCCTTGGTTTCATCATTAGAGATGGTAATTCTCTGTCCCTACCCATTAGCAGTTATTGTTTGTGGGTCTGTGTTAACACTAGCGAACATATTATTACACTCATATACAGTGAATTCAAAAATGTAAAATTGTGATTAATGCTACAAAAGATGCTTCTTGCAGTGATTAAATGTGATGTTTGTAAAGAATTTAGCTGTGCCTGGAAGAGAATTAAGTACCAAAGCAATGATACCTATGACTTGGTCATCACAATTGAGAAATTCTTGGCTTTGATGATTAGGACACCCCTGGGTAATCTTTGAGAACCAGATTCACAGCAACCCTATAACGAACATTTTTTAACATGTAGGAGGTGAATGAGGGAGATAGTGTAAGGAATCTCTGCTATGAGATAAAACAAGTGGGCCCAAATGGCCCACGGCAAGGGCAGATTTGCCTCCACTTCTGCTTCTATTTCTGTTCAGGACAGAGATGCAGGGAATTAAGACCATCAAACAGCTCCGCCCTTCTTATCTGTACTTACCAAGTATGCACAAATGGGTCTGCGTCTTCCTATCAAGTTATGAAATCTTTTATTTGGTTATATTGAAAAAAATATTTCTCCCTTCTGGAATCACTTCCTCTAGGGAACACCCCTAAATGAACTCTGCCTACTTTCTAATTGGTCACCACAATTGGAAGGAGTCCCTCCTGTGCTTCGGTCTAATTTGAAAACACATGAAAACCAGTAGTTGCACAGATGTATACAATGGTGTGGATGCAAGCAGCCAACATTGTCTCTATCGTTAAGGAATTCAGCTGGTGGCAGGTGGGGCATGATTTAATTAAAGTCAATCCAGAAAATGGGGCGATAAAAGCGTGCACTGGGGAGAAAAGGCAGAGCTGATTTCCAAAGGCACTCAGGTAGCAGCTGAGTCTTAAAGGGCAAGTATTAGGTAGGCAGAGGTTGGGGGAAGGGAGAAACAACTTGCCTGGCCTAAGGGATTGGGTGAGGGGGCCACGTCACCTGACTCGCAGCTCACGGGTGTTTTCTGTATGGACTCACACAGCCCCAGCTCTCAGGCTCTAGCTCCATTTCTGCCACAAACACCTCTTGGATTCACCTTCCAGACACTTGGCAGAAATGACTGGCTAGAATTTTTAAAAATGAAACACTTTCGTTAGGCCACAAAGAGTCACTGGTTTCAACAGCAGCAGAGAGCATGGGCCGGATTTGACTCAAAGAGCCCAGACGAGGGCTAGCAAGAAAAGGCAAGGGGACACACACACCACCACCACCACCACCACCACCACCACCACACAGAAGTGAAAAATCATATTTAAAAGCCAATTTGTTTATGCATTGGACAATCACACGATAAAAATTTTCCTATTTCCAAATATTTGGCCCGCCCCAAATGCAACCCTGAGAAGCTCACGAGTTAGAATGTAGGACCGTGTCAAATCCCAGAAGGCCAGCCTTCCTGTGCATGCCATTTATTAGGTTATCTGACAAACCCACCATCTACCCTCACGCAAGCATTAACGGAGCACTTACCACTTACCAGCCCCAAGAAAGGATTTGGGCTTATAATCATGAATAAGCAACATTTCCGCTTTCACGGAGCTTGCCATTTGAAAGATTCCAATTTCAAAACGTATGTTATCATAGATAGTTAACGTTTAAATTTCAAAAACTGCACGCTATTTTATAAAATGCTCGTTTTATTTAAGAAAGTCGTTTTCTGCGGGCAGATTTCGCTTGTGAAGAGGTCAATTAATTCGTGACACATCGCCTAGACTTCCAAATACAGGCAATTCCACACTTAATCTTTGAACGACAGTGATTTGCTAGGATTAAAAGCCTTTCACTGCCTACACCACATACTTGACCCCAGGGGCAACTTAATTGTGCAGGGAGAGAGTGAAAGACTAAACACTACTATTAGCTTCCAAACATCTCTATAAACCTATCAATCAAAAATATTTGCTAAGTGCAATGCAATGAACCCTTTTCCTTTTTTGTTTTTTTTTTCCCCCCCAGAGCGAGACGGGGACGAGGTCCTTTCCGTGACCAAGCCATGACCTCCACCAAATCTCACACTCCGCCCGCATCCGCACTCCCCTCTCCTCAAATCTGGAAGAGACGCGACCGCTCCGGGTCCACAGGCCCTTGCGGAGCCGTGGGGCAACCGAGCATGCGCAGCAGCTGGGGCCGCTCTCCGCGCTCACAGCGAGCCGTGGCTCGCCCCAGGCTCGGGGAAGCATCCGGGCTTCTGCCGCAGCCGTCGCTCCTCGTTCCTGGAAAGCTGGTGTTCCTCGCCCCGTCACGGGCGGCGTTAGCGTCCTCAGCTGCAGCGGCGCCCCCCGCCGGAGCCGCTGCCCGCTCCGCGCCGGGCTCACCCTCCGTGCGCCCACGCGCTTGCCCCGTGCTGCTGGCAGCTGCCGGATGGTGGAGCAGAAGGGACGGGCTTGCGGTTAACCGTGACGGGCGCCAGAGAGCCACTTGGCCTCTGAGCCGGAGGGAGGAGGTGTGTCACGGAAGAAAGTGCTCTGGTGGCAGCTCAGACCGTCGCGTCTTTCCGCACTTGTTATCACCTGGCATTCCCTGCTCTGGACCTGGGGACGATGGTTACGGTAGTGACGAAGCTGGCGCACTGCTTTCACCTCAGGTAAGGGGAGCCCCTGGGCGTGCTTTTCTCTTTCCACTGCGTTTCTTGGCTCTGAAATCCACAGCTGGGAAAGGTCTTTTCACTCGTCCCTTTATCCTCACATTGCAACTTTGTTTGTCATGAAGACTGAGAAAAGGGACTTGTTGTGTGACTTTTAAAATCCTTTCCGTCGAGCTTGAAAATGAGCATTAGTGTTCTTTCTTACTTCGGATAGTGTGGACCGCCTTCCCGACCTGCTTGGTAAAACTTAGGTCTCTGTGTGCAGGATGAGGTTAAAAGTACTTTTCCCCTCAAAGATCCCTGGCGTATTCTTGGAAAAGGTACTTCATGCCTTATAGGCAAACAGGCATCATAATTACTAGCGTTTTCAAGATGATTATGATTTCAGTTACAGCCAACAGAATAATATTAAAATTCAACATCAACCTTGATCAGTATTGAACTTAAGCTGACTACAAAGACAATATTCCTGTTACCGTTATCTGGTTACTTGTAAAAACAAAACAAGTGTTCGGTTTACTCTTGAGAAAAAAACAGACCACAAATTTAAAGACAATGACAAATTAGCACCACTCAGATTCTTTATGTGTTGAGCAGGATAGCTTCTCAGCAGAGTTATCAGTTCAAAAGTAAAGACACATATTCAAACTGTGGCTTTGTGGTTGCAAAGTAACATTTTTGATAGAAACTGTGGAGTCAGCATCTTCAGATGGCTCTTCATTAAAAAGAAAACAAAAAGACAGCTAGGAGGCTTTCAGAACATAAACCAAGAGCATTCAAATAAATAAATTGAACTCTGCTATCAAGGAAAAACTTCAAAATGTCATAAAATAATGGCTACAGTTTCAATTACTATTAATTTTTCCGGAGGTTGTGAGAGGATCACTTTTCCAAGTAAATCCCCCCTTAAGCAATTACAGGTCTACAGGTACTCCCTAACATTTAGCAATTGTAATCAAATGAGGCAGGAAAATGTTTATTTTCTAATCTGATGTTAGAGTTATTTCCTGCTTACTCTAAACTGAGTAACAATTTATTAAAAACAGTGACCATGTGTTCCTTCTTTAATATAGCAAAGAGCTTTTATTCTTATCAAAGTTAACAAAACACAAGCCATGCTGTGGTACAGAAGGAGAAAAACAGCAAGGAAATATTTTGCGTCGAGTGGCAAATACTTGATGGAAAAAGAAGTTGGAATTTCTGGACGGATTATTGCTTTTAAAACCTTCTTTTGAACATAATTCGGTCTCTGTGGTATATTCTCTTGTGGGCCCATGTAACTGTGACCAAGTGAACAGCCTCTAGTAAGAAAGGGTGAAGGGTCAAGCTGATGTGGAGGTAAAAAAAATGTCCATTTTAGATGAATTCTGTAGGAACTAGACCCCAACTGCATTCAGTGCAGTAGGCTGTCCTCTAAGGAAGGAACCGAGTTCTTTCAAGTCTCATGGCTAGCCTGGGAGCTAGGAGAAATCCATTCCTTCCTCCCCTTTCTGGTGTAAATGTCCCGGCCCCTGTGCTTTTGCAGCGTGTCTCATTCTGAGCTCTCAGCTGACCTGTGGCGAGACAAAAACTGCCCGAGTGGGGGTGGGGAGCTCTGATGTTAATCGTCTGGCCTCTGACCTCTATCTGTTCCCACCAGCTGCCCGCAAGCAGGTCTCCAACCCAGGTGTCCCTCGGTGGAATTAAATTAACATGAGAAACACCCTTTTCAGCTCCCAGTGATCCAGAATGTTACTGAGGAACTGACTTCTACGGCCTGCCTCTGCTTGTTCCTGTTGGTGTCTTTCTGGGGAGTGCTTTCCCCGGTCTCATCAGCAGTGCTCACTCCTGTCCTCGTTAGATGCAACATTTTCTGAATGCTGAGAAGTGCAGTCAGCGACCACCTAGAATAGGGCCTTAATGACCAGGTGGAAGGCAACAACGGGAAGAACGCTGTTCGCACGTTTAGTCCCCGAAGAACAGCGACACGGTTCGGCCCGTCTTTTCCTTCTCTCCCCTCTCATCCAATCACGACACACGGACAGTATTCCAGGGCAAGTGGCGGTGGGGCCATCCCATCCTTCCTGTCACTAACCTGTCCAAGTCCCAGTGCTTCCACATCAGATAGAACCTAAGTGGGATTTTACCAACTCCCTTACACTGAACTTTGTTTTTTCTTTTAACAATCAAGTAGTCTAGAACAGCCGTGTCCAATCTTTTGGCTTCCCTGGGCCGCACTGGAAGAATTGTCTTGGCCCACAGATAAAATACACTAACACTAATGATAGCTGCTGAGCTAAAAAAAAGGAAAAAAAAGTCGTAATAAAATCGCTTAATGCTTTAAGAGTTTGTGTTGGGCTGCGTGCAAAGCCGTCCTGGGCTGCAGGTTGGACCTGTCTGGTCTAGAACTTCAGTCTAATATGTATGTTTTTCCTGTCTTTTCCTTTATTGGGGGAGAACTTATGTCTGCTGCTTCATTTCTTCTACTGTTTTTCAGATAGATTCAGCTAGAGTAGGATTAGATAAAAATTCAGCTGTAGCTTGTTTATTCTCAAAATCTAGACCAGGATATACTTAGGCTATACCCTAAGTATTTTCAGTAGAGGAGCTACATGATCAGAAATGTTATTATGTTAATAATAAGATATAGAACTTTCTCAGTTATTCCACTATATAGCATGATGGGTGTAAGTCCTTGTTACTAATTGCTTTGATTTAATAAATGAATTTTCTCTTACTTAGAATGACATCTAGCTTTGGTTTTAGCAACTTAGTTCTGTACAGAACTAGAACGATTCAAATGTTAACTGAGATCTGAGCAAGAGGCTGGAGATACCAAACTAGTTCTAGAGTTGATACTATATATTCATGTCCCAAATTTCAGGGGTTCTGTGTTTTCTTCAAAGGCAGAGTTAGTTAGCTTTTAGCCCAGCCAACAACTTTCAGATTGTCAGTGCCAGGAATGCAGTTTAAGAATACAGATACATCCTAACATTTGAGGATAATGAGGATAAGCCTGGTATTGTTTCTCTGGGACATTGTTTTCTGTGAAATGATATGGTGGGTAGATAAGGGTAGAAACATGATTTGTTTCTTTTCAAATATTCAAGTCCAGTTGGCATCTGAATATCTGCATTTCTTGGAACAAATCAGTGTCTATTTTCCACTCTCTTCTACATTGTATAGTTTCTTGTATTATTGCATTTCTACTTCAGTGTGCCACACAAACTGGCAATGGTGATACTGTGGTATGCTGAGAAGAAAACACTCCATCTTAATCACTTCCTCAAGGACATCATAAAATCAACCTGAAGGCAGCGTTCAGATAAAGTCTTTCCAGCTGATACATCCCCCCACGTTCCTCACCAAGTGTTTATTGAGTACCTATGATGAGCTCTGTTGTAATATGTAAAGATAGATGTTTGAACAAGATGGATAAGGTTCTTATTGTTTAGTGGCTTATATTACAGTATGGTGGGAAAGGGTAGTGATTCACATGGGGAAGGAAACAATAAGATAATCCCAAGTTGACCTAAGTGCTGTGAAGAGCAGACAGAGAAATTGGTGTGACTTTTGATGGGGCAGGGTTGCTGGGTTTGCTGTAGGGACAGATGTAGTGTGGAGAAAGGAGAAAGCCAATTGGGGGTGGATGAGGGTTAGGGAAAGATGTAGTGGTGGACGAGGAAGCGGAGGGGGATAGTAGAAGGGGAAGTTAAGAGATAAGGTCAAAGACATAGGCTAGGGCTAGGTGGATGAGTTGCCCAGAGATTGAATTTTTACGTGCATTAAACCCACTGGAGAACTTTTGCATTTTTTAAAAATTTATTTTATTTTATTTTTTGCTTACCATTGACATACACTATTATTAGTTTCATGTGCACAACATAGTGATTAGACATTTATATAATTTAAGACGTGATCTCCCTGACAAGTAGTATCCATCTGGCACTATACATAGTTATTACCATATTACTGATTGTATTCCCTATGCTTTACTGTATATCCCCATGACTTTTGTAACTACAAATTCGTACTTTTTAATCCCTTCCCCTTTTCTATCCATGCCCCTCAACCCTCCTCCCATTTGGCAATCCTCAAAATGTTCTCTCTATTGCTGAGTTTGCTTCTGTATTATTTGCTTATTTTGCTCTTTTGATTAGACATATATGTGAAATTATATGGCATTTGTCTTTCTCTGCCTGACTTATTTCAGTCAGCACAGTACCTTCTAGGTCAATCCATTGTTGTAGATGGTAAGATTTCATTGTTTTTTTTATGGTTGAGTAATATTCCATTGTATTATGTACCACCTCTTCTTTATCCATTCATCCAGTGATGGGCACCCGGGTTGCCTCCATATCTTGGCTATTGTAAATACTGATTCTGCAGTGAACATACAGATGCACATGTCTCTTTGGAGTAGTGTTTTAGATTTTAAGAGAGCACTGTGGTTGCTAAATGGAGAATTCACTATAAGGTCAAGAGGGAAATCTAGGAGATCAGGGAAGACGTGTTAGCAGTAGGTAGGGAGAAGATACTCCAGCTAAGGAGGTAGCAGCGGGGGTGGAAGCCCACACTTGTAGACTTTCTTCGATAAATTATTTTATTTTCAATTATAGAAGTAATGTATTTTCATTAAATATAATGAATATAAATATACAGAATGTCCCCAAAGATACTAAATCACTGCCCAAAGTTAAGCACTGTATATTTTTGGTATGTGTTCAAGAGAAAACTCGTCCATCCCAAATCAGTACTACTGTATTCCTTGGCATTAGGAAGACTAAATTTGACCTTCTGACCTTATATGTAAATGGTATTGTTCACTATCTTTGCTTTCATGAAGATTAAGTACTAGAACTCTCATGCCACTTTTGGAATCTTTTCACTAGAAGTGGCCTGGTAAGAGGCTGAACTTGGTAGGCCTGTCCTTGCCTGTGTGAATAAGTCAGTAAATGAGACACAGCACTTTCTCCCCTTTTCCTTGGAGTCTGTCCTTCTTTACCTAGAAGCAGCTTCCATATTGAATAGGTTTGTACCCATGGGTGAGAGACAGTATGTTTCATTTTGGTTCTTTTCCCAATTTTCCTACCATCATTTTTTAAACTCAGTGGTCAGGAAACTATAGCCCTTTGGCCAAATCTGGACCTACACCTGTTTTTGTAAATAAAGTTTTATTGGAACAAAGCCATACCCATTCATTTGTGTATTGTGAGTGGCAGAGACCACGTGAGCTGCAGGGCTGAAAACATTCACATCTGGGCCTTTACGGCAGAAGTTGGCTGACTTCTGTTCTAACCTGGGAGAGGCGCTGGAGGCTGAGAGCAGGGTGGAAAAAGTCACGACTTGTAGGAACATTTCCACGGTCATAATTGTTATGTCCTTTTACAGAGAAATACGTTTCTGAGATTTATTTTGATTTGTGTATTGAATATAGACACTTAAAAAAAAATCTGGTGAAAGGTCTTGTTGCTTTGTTTTAGTAATGACAAGATGATGATTTTTGACTTAACTCACTTTTGTATTAAATAGCTATTCTCATATGAGCATGGATCAGAATCACCTGGAGGGCTTGCTAAACTGGAGGGTGTTGCCTCTCTCCCAGTGAGGTCCTGATTCAGTAGGTCTGGGTGGTAATCCACAAGTTGCATTTCAAACAAATTCCCAGATGATGCTGGGGACCACACTTTGAGAACTACTAATTGAGAACCCTAGTTCCAAACCTTAGTTGTGTCTCAGAACCACCTAAGAAGTTTAAAAATTATTATTGTAAAAATAAAACATGTTTGATCCTCACTCCAGAATTATCGTCAGATTCCCCAGGCTCTCTATGTATTTTTAAAGGAATTGTTCTGAAGAATACTTGTTTAATCATCGTACTTGTAGAACTACCGTATCATATGGGCTTTGCTGGTGTGTATGTTTTGACTAATAAAGTTTGAAGTACCAATTAGATGTAGATTTCATTACATCCTCAGCTTTAAGAAAAGCTATAAACTGAAATGTTGTTTATTGTGTGTACATTGCATTTATCAGTGGACTTCAGTAAAATTATAGTGAAAAAATATAGTGTTCAATTCAATAAAATTCTTTTTCTTTGCCTTAGTAAAGTTGGTAAGTGTTAGTTTTTTCGCTGTATACAATTAATTGTAATTCTATACTTGATCATTTCCCTTTCCACTTTTCTTGAAAATGAGAGGTTTTATTTTAAAGGGGGGGGGGGGCTGAACCTCTTGCATTCCACCACCTATTCATGCTTTTATGGTATCAAGTTTGAATGTGCAAGTGCCTTCAAAAAATAACTAGAAATGGCATGAGAGAGGTCTTTCCTGGCTCTTCCTCCTGTGTGTGCAGGGAGAAAACACTTACCATCTGGGTAGGTGTTTTTTTACACAATGTAAAGCCCTGTTGCTGTGGGTATGCTTTTGTTTAGAGACCTGTTTCCCCTCCAATCACCATTTCAGCATGCTATATGGCTGTGCTGATTGTAATTTTGTTGACTGCTATTTGTAATGTTCTGAAGCTATGTATTATGTCAGAATACAAATCAGGCAAAACAACCATGAATAGTAAATGTTGAAGAACCAAATCTTCGGCACTTTAGAAGCTAGTAACCTTGACAATCATGGGTTATATGAAGAACTCTTAAGCACCATGTATATGAAGACCAAGCATTTTGGTCATACTTTTGGTCTGCACACGTGAAAATAAACAAACAAACAAACAAAAACTCTTCTTTGGACTTGAAAGGATAGGAATAAATATGAAGATTTGGGTTTATAGATCCACAAATCCATACAACAAAATAGCCATCAACTTCTTAGACTATGTAATTCTATATTACAAAATCATGATGATTACTAACATGCAATGTCAGAATGTGAGTTTGACAAATGGCTTAACCAGAATAATGTTCTGAAGTATGGAAAGGCTCATTTTTAAGTGCATTTGGATTAATTCAAGTTTTCCAGCTGGCTCTCTTGAGTGAAAATTTTCTTTTTTCTTTTTTTTTTTTTTTTTTTGCATTTCATTAGGAGATTAAAAAGGATATTTTGAAGCTTTTGTGAATTAAGTAGAAATGAAGACTTGTTACTCTTTCCTTTTCATGAACCCATGGATATCACTTGCTTATGCTTCAGTTAGCTCTACAAAGAGGAGCTTTTATTTTTAAGGATTTATTTTTATAGTTTCTAGAAGGCAATAGCACCCAGCAAAAGCCCAATGTAATGGAGAATAGTAATTTGTTATTCTGTGAGTGTTATTATTTTAAGTACATTGATTGGAAGTGCAAGGATTATTCAACTAGAAGAATCGATTGCAATGGAGACTCAATGATAACACATTGTTTTTTAATGAGTGCTTCACTTTCGCCTGTTTGAACTTAATTTCTCAGGTAGGAGTGTTCTAGATTCCTCCTTTATACATAGGCAGGGCCTGTGTTATGAGTACAGCTGAGGGCTCTCCTTGATAGCAAAAGGAAGTACTTCCTGTTTCTATTTGCATTGCTTACAGGATTGTCGTTTCACTTACTGGGTTCCCAAAATGAGTATGCTTTGCCCACACTCAAATGGGCTCTGTTTGGTTTAATGCTCTGCTGTCGCTGTCTTGAAATGTTTAATACTTTTTGAACAAGAAGACCTGAATTTTTACTTTTTACTGGCCCCCATAGTGTTGTAGCATGTACCGTCCACAGGACCTGTACCTTACTCACCTTTATTTTCCCTGTAGCTTCTTAGCATGATGTCTGATGTATATATGAGTGAGTGAATGAAGCCCCCCTGCCCAGTTCTGAGAACAAAATTAATTTAGTTATTGTGGCTTTTTGCATTGATCATAGCATGATTTAAATCAGCGGTTCCCAAAATGAGTATGTTTTAGGCATAGTGAGATGGATGATTGAGCAGTTTGGTAAAAGTCGCACAACGTGGCAGGAGTGAATAAACATTTAAAGAATACAAAATCCCTGGCCCCACTTCAGTCTCCCTGAATCAAAATTTCCTGAGAATAAAGATAAGGAAGGTCGGTACTTAAAAAGCTTCTTAGGTGCTCACGTGCCTGTGCTTGAATATGATCTTCTTCCATGAAGTTCTATAAGGCCTGTAGGTCTGTACCCAGTAGAGGATGTGGATTTCTAAATTTGTCTAGGTTGTCAAGTAAAAGGCCTGTTTCAGATGACATCATGTGACATTTAAGAAACAATGGGAAAATAATCACTACAACACCTACTAGTCCAGGATAACATTGTGTGACACCAACAGGGCTACCAATTGCTTATTTCTCATTTGTAAGGGAGGGAATGATACTCCGTGAAGCTGATGCTCACCAACTCCCTAAGTATGAGTGCTGATAATTAAGTTTGTGAACTCATCCTAGCAAAAGTGCTACATACCTCATTGCTGAACATCACTACAGTCACCTTCGAAGTACTCCCCTTGGGAAGCTATGCACTGACACCAGTGCCTAGTCCACCCTTAAAAGCAGTTTTGGAACTCTTTCTGACCAGCAGAGCTGTTGTCCTATGACCCTTGATGTCTTGAATGTCATCAAAGGGTCTTCCTTTCAATATTGCCTTTATCTTCAAGTAAAGAAAAAAGTCACTGGGGGCCAGATCAGGCGAGTAGGGAGGGTGTTCCAATACAGTTAACAGTTATTTGTGTACTGGCTAAAAACTCCTTCACAGACAGTACCATGTGATGGTGCATTGTCATTATGAGTTGTTGGCCAAAAGTTCAGGTTGTTTTTGTCTAACTTTTTCATGTAGTCTTTTCAGCACTTCCAAATAGTAAACTTGGTTGACTCTTTGTCCATTTGGTACAAATTCATAAGGAACAATTCCTCTGATATCAAGAAAGGTTAGCAACAACATTTTGACTCTTGATTTGGACTGATGGAATTTTTTTGGTCATGGAGAACTGGCCGACTTCCATTGTGCACTTGGACGCTTTGTTTTGGGATTGTATTGGTACACCCATGTTTTTTCACCAGTCATAACAGCCCAAAATATTGTCTTGCCTCTCCAAAAGTTCTTGGCAAACTTCCACTCTCCTTTGTTTTCGTTCACTGGTGAGCTCCTGTTGAGTCGTTTTTGCACACGTTTCTCATGCCAAAATTTTCGTTTAAGATTTCCCTAATAGTTTCTCTATCAACGTTTACTTGCTCTGCTATGCTTCTCACATTCAGCCAACAATTGTGATGCTTCGTATGACAAATTTTTACAATGTTTTTGTCAGTTCTCTCATTACTGGCTGCCCTGACCTCTCTTTACCAGAAAAACATTTAATCCATTTGTACACTGCCAGTTCTTCATGGCATTATCCCCATGAACTTGGACTAACATGTCCCTGATTTCACTCCCACTCTTGCCAAGCTTAACAAGAAATGTAATGATTGTTCATTGCTCTAATTCAAGCTCCAACATTCTTGTGATGGCACACAAAAACATGCAACAATAGTGAACACTACTCAGCCGTACACCACCACATGTTGACACAAACACAGCTGTGACACACAGATATACCAAGGTTATGATACCCTACCGAGTTGTTTGTACAGTGCTGCCAATGTAAGTGCATGGTGGCAAGTTCACTAATTTAGTTGTCAGACCTCATATAGGGTTAAAGTTACCCTTACATACCATGATGCAGAGTAAAACACCAGTCTATCATAGCCTGCTGGCCTCTTGTCAGGTTTAGCAAGATGATACAACCTACTTCCGGGTGGAGGTAATTGAAAGGGAATGCAGCATTGCAACACCTGATGGTTAGCCTAATGCCTTCATGTGCAGTTTGGATGTGGTGGGCCTTGCCAGAACTACTAAGGACTTGGAACACAGGGTGGGCGGGGGTAGAGTTGGAGAAGAGGGTGTCTAAGGGGATCTGTAGATGTAAGCTTGTTCATCCCTTGCAGTACTAAGTGATTCCTAGGTTTTCATTCAGAAAACAAGGCTTCGGTGTGGGAGTACCTCTTATGCACATCAGAATAGGGCAGATTACGTGCATCTCTTAATCAAAGATGGGGACGCTTGGAAGACACAAGTCTCTCCACACAAAACGAACCTTGTAACTCCAGACATGATGGACGTGTGCAAAGTTCATGTTGCTGAATGAGAGTGAAAATTCATGAAGAGATAGGTTTATGAACCAGATTTATGAAGTAAAAATATTTGCTTTAAATTCTAAAGTTTTCAGTATCTTGGACCATATGATCCAATCACTTCCATTTTATACCTAGAGAAGTTAAGCAGTTTTCTTTAGGAGCTGGGGGCTTATTTCACTGTAACATATTTAATGACCATTTTTTATAAATGGAGAGACTACTTTACATAGTGATTATAAACATTCCTGGATTGGGATTCTGGTTGGTTTTCGTTTGTGTCTCCCACCCCTACTCCCATACTTTCTAGCTTTGTGAACTTGAGCAAATTACTGAATTCCACATCTGTGGGGTCTGGAGAGGGGTCATGCCCTCTTCCCTCAAAGCATTGTCCTCAGAACAACCACCCATACATGCAGCACAGTATGGGTCATAAGTCAGGGGAATTACTATTTAAACTAAAACAGAAATACCTCTGTCAAAAAGATCTTCCAAGAAGATGACATTTGTAAACAATATATATCAGAAACACCTAAAGTATAGTTTTCCCAGTTATTTCTGATTTAAAATATTAATAGCTATATTCCAGCAATCCTTTTCTTGAAAACTTAGGGTTAAGTATCAATTCGTAGTTCTACAGCAGTGTCATTGGTACTCATACCAAGGAAATGACTTTGTTTTGTTTTGCCTTAAATTATAGCTAGTATGTAAACAGTAGATAAATTATATAGCACTTTCTGTGTGCCAGGGACATATATCATCACATTTAAATCTTACAATAAAGCCAATGAGATGGATGTTATCAGTATCCCTTTATAACAGATGTTGAAACTTCACTTCAGAGGAGTCAAGTGGAAAGTCTGAGGTCACTTGGCTAGTAAGTGGAGAAGCTGAGGTTTGAGCCCCACCGGTCAGCACTGGAGCCCCTGCTCCTACTCATCGCGCTGGACTGCTGGGGAGAACTCCTGCTGGAAGGACAGGAGTCTCCAGTTATTGTACAAATCTGTATTTGCTTCCTCCCAGATGAGTGCTGATCTAACCGATTAGTGGGTTCTGAGAACTCCAGTTTATAGGGATACTCAGACAGTATTAAAAATAGCTGCGATTAATTGATAGGTTCCATGGATCATAGACTCTGCTAGGGATTTCACACACTGTGGTTTTTTCTTCTTCATAACAACCATCTTAGATAGGATGGTGCTCATTTTACAGATGCTGAAACGACAGCCGAGTGAAGTGTACGAGTATACCTTTCTCCAAACACAATTATTTGTCTCACTCGAAAGCCACTGAAATACTTATGTTTCTATGATGGCTATTGTGTAAGTCTCAGTTCTGTGCCACTGGAAGTGTTAATCAGTGAGGATGATATGAACAGTAAATAAAGTAAGTCAACAGGATATTATGGAGAATACCCTCCACTGTCCCAAAATGAAATCTCTTCCCATATCTGTCAGAAATTATCTGTGTTTCGCCTCCAGAGAGCTGTGAGCCCACTTTATATGAAAAATGAGGGTGGGGCTGTAGTCTAGATGATCTCTTTCCGGACTAAGACATTCATTTTCCCAGCCAGGATGAGAATTTAGCAAAATGGTCCCTGAAGTAACACTAGATGGCGCGTGAGAACAATAGAGAAGAGAGACATAGGACACAATACACACAACCCTTTATTTCAATTTGCAATAGAATTTATTTTCTGAAGTCAACCATTGATGGTTCAGGCTACCTGTAACTAATGTAAGGAACACCTGACTTGATATTTTGCCAATATAAAACTCTGCCATGTACCCATTTTGGAGTAGAACTTTGATAAATCTAAGTAGAAAGCCAATTCTTGCTTTTTGGAAGAACATTTACCAAATGGATCTCCTGGCATCATTTCTATTCAGTAACTCTAGCTTTACTGTGGTAAAATTAAAGAAAAGTGAAAATCTGGAAAAGATGATAGAGTCAAGGAATACCCCTATGAGCTCTATAAAATGAATTTCAATGATTTTTTTTAACATTGCAATATATATTACCAGGAATGAATCCTTGTGACATAATGCATGATACAAAGAAAATAACCAAAAAGAGTACACATTTATGCTCTAGAGATCTTTGTTTTCAGGCCATGAAACTTCCAGAACTTGGGCTCTGTTAACTCAATTTATTTGTATTTTCAACTATTACTCATAATTTTATTTTATTTGTTTTGACCATTTGTGCTTTCTTTAAGGAGTTGTAGAATCCAGCAAGGCAGAGTAGAGCAACAGGGAGGAAACAAAGGAAAAAAATTACAAGGGCCAAGACAAAGAATGAAGTATCCAGATTGGGTGCTCTCATGTGACACAGGTCGATACAATTTCGTCTCATTTTCTGAATGTCTCTGAAGAAAGAAAAAGTAATGGTAACAAAAGGATTACTTTAAGCCCTGTACCTTCAACAAAAAAATTTGAAAGGGACACACAAGCCTATGTTAAATCTTTAAAACAGCTTTCCTGAAGAGAAGAAAAGAAAAAATAGCTTCCATAAGGAAAGTCTAAACGAGTGTTTTTGCGCTTCGTAACTGCAGTTATGACACTCCACTTGGAGTCAAGATGGGACAATTACAGTGAAGCAAGTTTAGGAGTTTATTTATGGAATACTTACTACCATTTAATTCTCCCAACAGCTCTGTGCCTCGGGGGGCCGGGGGGGGGGGTGGGCGTGGGGATGTTGTTTCTATTATTATCCCCACTTTCAGGAGGAGAAAACTGAGGCTGAAGGAGGTAAAGTGCCCCGCCCAGGGTGTAGTGGCTACCGAGCGAAGGAGCCAGGACTGTCCGATTCCTAATGCCCACATTTGAACCCTTTCAGTATGGATTTTCCCTTGAGGTAGTGTGGCATTTGAGGGCCAGACCTATGCCAGATTGTAAACCAAATGAAGTGTTTAGATATCCTCTCTATTGTCTCCTATTCCTTTCTCACTCCTACTCCAGTGTCCTCACCTCCCATCCTAGTGGCCCATCAAAGGAAAAGAAACTTTCACCAGTCAGTGTGATCCCTCACAGGTAATGTGCTCTAACCCAGAGGCCAATGTTAATAGCCAGACGAAGTGGACTTCTTAAAGTTTAGAGCCTGCTTTCTTGGACTTGGGCACAATCCATCCCATTCGACTTCAGACTTGTATGAAACTCATCATGTAGAGATAATTAACCTCCTTTTGGTTATCCTAATTTTAAGAGTGTGACACAAGTGTTGAAAATGTTTAGGAAGGAAAACAGGTTTTGTTTAGTCTCTCAAATTATCCAATATATTGAATCAGGCATTCCCACATACCTGCTGGCCTTGTCTCTAAGATAGTTATCTATAAATTAATTTTTTAGTAAGTTAGGAGGTGGATGAGTTAAAGATTATTCTGAAATGTTATTTTTGGCACAAATGCAGATGAGACCCGGGAGAAGAGGATGTGGTTCATTGTCTGCTAAGTCTGCTTTGTGACTAAAATCAAGCAGATCTCTTAACCTCTTGGTCTCAGAACCTCATCCGTAAAATGTAAGCGTGGGGCTTGGTGAGCTCTCACATCTGTCCAAACTCTATCCTTCTAGGAATTTTTTTTAGGCTTCATACCTGAAGAGAGTATCCAAAAGTAGGACATGTAATTTTAATCACAGCCAAAAATTATTTCAGGACCGTGTTAAAATAATTAATATTCAGAAGTTCTTAGAGATACTTAGATGAGAAAGCTCAATTGGAAAGATGATTGTGGCTGAGAAAATTTCGATGAGTAATTAACTGCAGGTGACTAGTGCTCTTCCTCCTGCAGGGCCTCCCTCCCCTTCAGGGGCGCAGGAATAAGATAAGCAATGAGAGTGACTCCAGTTCTTTCCTAGCATCCCTCAAAGAACCAAAGGTAGTTTCTGATGTGATTTAGCACGCTTAGTTTTGTATCCTTGTTAATTACTGTGAAATGGAATCTGCTTAATATCTAACCTCTTTTGCGATTCTGCACAGTCTAATAACATCTTTTGTCAACAGCATTAAAAAACCACAAATTTCGTTTCACACAGAAGTTGGTAATACTCCATCTCCCCTGCTTTATATATATATATATTTACATATCTATCTATCTATTTACATATCTGTCTCTCTCTATATATATATACACACATAAATATAAATAGCACTGGTGATATCTCACTTTTATGCGGAATTTAAAGAAAAGTAGAACTTGTAGAAACAACAGATTGGTAGTTGCTAGGGGTAAAGGCAGAAATGGGTGAAGGACAAACTTTCAGGTATAAGATATGTAAGTTCTGGGGATGCAATGTTTGTAGCATGGTGATTATAGTTAACAATATTGTATTGTATATTTGAAAGTTGCTAAGAGAGTAAATTTGGAAGTTCACGGGGGGAGTGACAAGGAAAAAATTGTAACTGTGTGGGGTGAATGGCGTTAACTAAATTGATGGTGATAATCATTTCACAGTATATGCATCTGTTAAATTATTATGTTGTACACCTAAAACTAATGCAATGTTTTATGTCAATTATATATCAATAGAACGGGGGGAAATTAAAGCAGATATTTGGTCAGTCTTGTAATAGAGTGATCTTTTTTTCTAATGGGGGTGCTGGACAATGGTAACAAAAACCCATACTTAGTCCAAGTATTAATAAATGTTTAGAGTAGGGAAGCATTGTCACAGGCTGGATCAGCGGGCTCCAAAGTAGAAACTAGAATTGGAAGACATTAGACCGGATGCAGTCTTAGAAATTATTTGTTGACCTTTCTACCCTTTTCCACATTTAAGGAGACTGAGACTAGAGTAGTTAAGGCATTTTCCCATGTTCACATGAAAGTTTAATGTTAGAGCCAGGACAAGAATTCAGGACCCCCGATGCCTAAGTTCAGAATTCTTCCTCCACACCACGCTGTCTGTCTTTTTAGTAATTGGAATATAGGGAAGAAAAATGGAAAGCAGATAATTTGCAAACCATATAATTCGGCTGAATTAGTTGATTTTTGTGTTTGACTTCTACTTTGACACCATGGGACTTAAAGTTCTGGTTTGTGTATTATAGAGTATACAGCATCTGAGTAATATAATTACTAATTTCAGGAGAAAAGGTGTGTGTAATTAACCCTATTTTCTTCCCAGTGAGAAATAATTGCATTTTTTGATAGGTTTAGAATACATGCTCTTGACATTAAGTATAGTACTAACAGCTTTTAGTGATACAGTTGTGTGGTGTACATGTTTGTGTGTAAGTGAAAGTAAAACCAAATGAATTATTAAGACAGGATGAAGACAGTCATGAGGCGAGACAGGCTAGATCCATGTCTGTCAGGACTCTTGCCTAAGCCAAAGATCAGAAGCCCTGAAATGCACTCCGATTTCTACCGCCTGGAGCCTCTTAATAGAACAGCTTCCGTCATAGTCTGGTGTGAACTAGAGTACCACTTTGGAAAGGTTTCCTCTCAGTCATGATCCTTTTAGCTCAAAGTGGATGGATGCATTTTTGTTGGGAAATTGTATCAGTCTATGGTAGCTCAAGAGCACTTCTCAAATCATCCTGGGGAAATTTAGAGACAAACAGTTCTAGAACACAACCAAGTTCATGCAACCCTTACAAAGTAAACCTAATCTTATGGAATCTATTCCTAAGGTAGATTTTAATCAATTGAGCTATTAGAGAGAATGGAGGATTGGAGGATTCGTGTCCCTGTCTTGAACACACTGTGCCTGTTCCCACCTGGAATCCAGGGGGTTCCAGTAGTGTTTGAATTCCAGTTTTACCACTTATATTAGCATAGAAACAGAGACAATTTCAGCGACTTCTGTGAGCCTAAGTTCCTCCTACGTATGAGTTAACATTAGGTAAAGTACCAGATGCACTCAATATATGTAACTAGTAACTGCTATTTAACCTGTCTAATAAATAATTGATTTAGAGAAAAATTAATAGACTATGAAGATGACGGCCTTTTTTTATTTTTCAGTTTTTTGAAACTATGTTAGAAAAACTGTGTTCAAGAATAAATGAATGCTTACATCTCAGGCTCTCCAAAGGATTGCTGGCACGTAGTAAGAAGACTGGATTTTTTTCCTCAGGTCCCAGGTTGTTGAAGTGTTAGCTTTTGTTGTACAAAAGTTTTAACTTTTCCTTTATAACTTGTTCCCCATTACATTTTTCCTTTTAAGTGAACTTTTAAAAAAATCAAGATTTTCTTAGGATTTTTTTCTCCCTTTGTAATGTATCATTGGAACTTAAAGTCCTCTAACCCTCGCAGTTAACACCTTCCAATCAGATGTGCCCTTCCTTTCTCTTGGGAAGCCAATGGTTAACGCGTTGCTCTTGCAAATAAACTGTAACATGTAACAGACATTGCCTGAATGAAACACTGGCCCAGGAGTAAGTACTGAAAACCCACCAAAAGGCAAGATGACTTAGAATATAATAAGGTCTATGGGCTATAGATGTATAAAAGTCAATGTTAATTTCCTATTAAAACAGTATAGATAAAGGTGGACGTGAAAGTGTGGGACTAAGGCCAAGTATTGCCAACAGAGATGGTGAGAGGTTTGAAACAATGGGTCCCTTGTTCCCCTGAAGAATGAAATTTTAAGTTATGGGAACTGGATGGCGGAGGTGGTTCGCTGCAGTGTTTCCTTTCTTTTGTAAAAGTAGGTCAGCAAGGATCAGAAATTATTTTCATGCAACGTCTAGTCATTGATTTTTTTCCCCCTAAAATGAATCTCATGGTCTTCCTTCTCTCTTTTATTAATAGTAAAAAATAAAAAATCCAAAATGGAAAATAGCTTTATTTTACTTGTGATTATGTAAAGTAATGCTCACTTTTAATTATTCAAATGGAGAGAAATATATGAAGGAAAGTTAAAATTGCTCCATGATAACCACCAATTAATATTTTAATAATTGTCCTTTCATGGTTCTTTTTGTATATGATGTTATGTACTGTGTAACTTTTTTCTCACAGATACTCTTATTTTCCCTTACCTCTCCCCCCACAACTGCTTTTAAAACAAAATAATACAAAAAATAGGAAACTGGTATTGACAACCT
Source organism: Lyroderma lyra (assembly GCA_004026885.1). Lineage (NCBI taxonomy): Eukaryota > Metazoa > Chordata > Mammalia > Chiroptera > Megadermatidae > Lyroderma > Lyroderma lyra. Next base: position 20,322 of record PVJL010004034.1, read on the forward strand.
GGTATGTACCTTTTCATATCTCTCTCCACATCATATCATCATAGAAACATGTGAACATAATGTATTTTTAATATTGTTTTATAATAGATAATCTTGTAACAATAAGAGCTTAAAACCTCTTCTGACAAGTGTGTAGAATTGTAGACTTTTATACATTTCTAACTTTTATGGTTGTCTAATTCTCACCCAGTTCAACCAACAGCTTATATAAAGTATTCCCAAGGCATTCAACTTAGTTTTCATAGAAACACGCCTTTTTTGAGCTCATATATTGTCAATTTGAATAATATGTAATTAAGTTACTTAATCTAAATAATTGGTCCAACCTACCCAAATAAGAGCACCACCAACCTCGACAGAAGCCTGTAAGTTTCAAACATTCTGCCTCTGCCATTGGCTTTACACAGGGTTAGAACTTCTGTTCTCCCGACACACTTGGTTTCTGCTAAAGTGGTAGGGACTAAGAGTATATACGGTAGTTTTGGGTCTTCCCCCCGCCCCACCTCTGTAATATTGACTAGAGATTCTTTTAAATTTGTGAAGAAAACAGGACTTGCTGAGAATGACTGAACTTACTCTCTCTTTACTAACTTTGCATTTAATGAATGTACTAAGTTTTTTCCATAATATGTAATCTGTTACTCATTCTCACTTTCTCTTTACCTACAGTTTGATGATACGCTTTATTTGATGTGTCACAGTTCTGTTGAAATCTCTTGCATGCTTCACATTTTGCTAACAAGATGTAATCTTCCCCTTCGTATGTGTCACTTGTAGAATCAGGGTCCTTATTATCAAGTCCAAGCCTTTGGCTAGACAAACGTCTTTTGTCCCACCTCCCAAAACAGCTTAGAGAATCACCGCAAAAGTAAGTTCGGATCCATTATTGTGGATTATCTAGTCTAGAAATTACAAACCAAGTGGAAGGGTAGTGGTGCCAGTATCTGGAATTAGTCAGCTAGAAAATAGGCTGGTTAGCATCACAAGTCAAGTGTGAGGGAAGTTGGCTAAGTTGTGAGGGATGGGCTGGGACTCAGACAGCAGACAAACTGTCACTTCCAAGAAATCAACAGAGGGATGAGTCAGAAATTCAAGTGTGGAATCCTGAAGAGAGAGGGTCATGAAACTAGGCAGAGAGATGCATAGTCAGGAGGATAGAAGATTTGTTTAATGAGTCCATGTGTCAGCATCTAAACATGAGGCCTTAGTAGTAGATCAAAGGACAGCCGTTTGGTACTGGAATGACTTGGGGGAAGTTATGTCCCCATGAACAAAAGGGCATGGAAGGTCATATAGAATTGATAAATGTATTTTACACGATACTCCTCTCATTAGTTATTTTAGGTACCTGCAAAATTTACCTCTTTGCCTTGCTGGCAGATGTCACCCCAATAAGTCTAACAATAAAAATGAATTAAAAAATATATTAAATGGAAAATTCCAGAAATAAACATTGTTAAGCTTTAAAAAAAAAAATAAAAAAAATTACCTCTTTGGTCAAAAACTTGAAAGAGGTCAGAAGCAAGAAACAGAAGTGAGAGGTGGTGGCGGTGTTCTATTTGTGTCTGTGGAGCTCAAGTGTTTAGTAATTTGCTAAGTGAGGCCAAGAGGAAGAAGCTTATAGCCACTTAGCTAATCACTCTTTCCAGATGAACTGGTTTCTTCTAACTTATCATCCTGGATTATCTATATACAGAAAGTAATGAGAAAAAAATAGATCTATTAACACAGTGTACTCTACAGCAGATCATGAAGAGAAGATTTAGAAAGTAAAGGAAATTTTGGCCTTAGTTTAAATAAAAATAAGGTGACAGAAAACACTAAGCTTATTGTCTTCTGCCAAATCATGAAAGTAAATGGATAATACGTTTTGCTTTATCTTTGGTTAAGAAAAGTAACAACTACAAGATGTGAACAGAGAAAATTCTGGAGTTTTTTGTGTTTATTTTAGAAAGTTGTTATTAATGCTGTTTTCCTGCTGTGCTGTAACGTTGTCTAGGAAAGTGTCTTTTCTGTTTTGGGGTTGACACATTTTATTTGATTAACTATTAATTTCTTCTTCATTGATTTTTTTTTTTTTTTTTTATCACACCAGTTACTTTACTTACAAGGGAAATCGGGAAAGTCTTAGTTAAGCCAATTTAGAAAGTGTTTTATTTTTAAAAATAAAAGTACCAGAATGTGTCTGATAGGAGTTCCCTGGTGGTGTAGTGGCTTAAGCCAGCACTGTCAATGCTGCGGCCTGGGTTCGATTCCCAGCCATGCACCAAAAAAAAAAAAAAAAAAAAAAAAAAAAATGTGTCTGACATGTGTACTTACAAGTCATGTGAAGGGGTCAAATTTAAATGTAGTTGATTTTTCTGCATATTTTGTAAATACTGGAGCTTTTGATTGAGGTTCCAGGGTAAAGAAGCAGGCTTGCCTATAAAGTTACTACAGATTATTCTAAAACAAACCAGAAATGTTGCCCCCTTTGATGAAAATTTATGAGGAGTGAATGCCTGGAGGATCTGTTATTACAAGTTTTTCTCATGGATCAAAGTACTCTGGGACCCCCTCTACTGCGATATCTTTTGGAATAGGCTCATGAGTCACATAAAAATCTCTCTCATAGACAGTGCTTATGTGGTATTAGAATGTTTTATTGTAAATCCAGTCAACTTACTTTATAGTCTCACTTGTGAACTGTAGCTGTTCCTTGCAACTTAAGCGGTTCTACTGGGCATGTCATTTGTAGTAATGCTTCTCTGTTTTCTCTAATTAAGGAGCTCTTTGTGTTTTAATTTCATAATAAAACATATAATTTTCTTTTGTAACTTTTTCACTCGTTTAATTTGTTCCCCTCAGTTTTGTTTTCAATTTCAGCGTGGTACATTTTTTAAAATGTAGGTATTGTATTATTCTACTGTGTTCGACTCCTGCCTCCTAGCAATCAGAAAAAATCCAAAACACCTTCTAAATACTTCAGATTTCATTTGCTTTTTAAAAGTCACAACAAAAATATGTAACACAAAATTTATTGCTATAACCATTTTAAGTGTATAACTCAGTAGCATGAAGTCCATTTGCTTTTTCACTGGATAAAAAATGAGATCTGGAGTCATTAAAATATGCTTTTAGTAAGAATTCTAACACTACAATTTAATTGATGAAACAAGAATATGAATATCATAGTCTAACAGTGATTTCATTCTGATTCCCCTCCCTAAGAAAAGCTTGTATCTAACTTGCTATTCATTTAGCATTCGTTTAAGCTATGGTTAGAACTTCCTGTCTGCCGGTCTACCTTAGTAAAGGACAAAGGCGAGACGGTCCTACATCCAGTAAGCTCACTTAGTTTTGTGTTTAGGGAGTCACACAAGAAGACAGCCAGTTACCGTATCTTACAGAAATGTCTAGGATGAAGACAACCGGAAGCCTGGAGAAGGGTTTGCCCAGGCCTCCCTGGCAGGGCAGAAGTAAGCCAGGAGGTTACTCTCACGTAAAGGATGGGTAGGCATTTACCGCCTGGGGAGGCCAAGGAGGGTTGAATATTCGTGCTGAGAAAGCAGCATGTACCAAGTCATGGCTTTTAAGTGGCCGTGGGCTTGCTGTGATGGCGGGCTGGTGTGTCTGTGGGAAGGCGGCGATGACTGATGTTAGAGGACTCGGGGCCTGATGAGGTGGTAATGCTGGTGTGTCCAAAATGTCAGCCTTCGTTTGAGATGCTCTTAGTTGTTACTAGGGTTGGGAGTGGAAGGAAGGTGACTTAGGTAGTCCAGTCAGTTGGGGAAGTGTTCAGTTAAAACAAGGTTTTTGATTTCCATTGTGGGACTCCTTAGAGACTCACTTTACTAGGTGATTCTGATTTTGCTAGAGGAAATGGCATGGCCTGTTTTCCTGAAATACACTCACTGAATGCAAAACAACAGACTCCTCCCCAGTCCCTCAATGAGCAATTCTGCGATAAGCCATGGGGACCCATTAGAACATTGTCACCCCACTCTCTCTGTAAGGTTATGTATTCTTTATGTACTGAAAATTTCCAAAAACCAGTAACTAAAGGATCCTCAAGGCCAAACGAGTCTCATCTGACCTAATAGACTAGGGCTGTCAGGAAAAAATTCCAGCCATGAGCGCCTCTATTTTTCATGTTACTTGTCTGGATCCCTTCCAGACAGCCCTCATATTTTTTAATGTGATTGAAATGTACTTTGTAAATATGGCATAGGTCTTTATTCCCTTTATTTACAGTGGTAAGCTGTAAATAAAGCATATCTCAGTTGAGTTTCTTATTCTGTTGTTTTTATTTTTAATGAGAGATGAATTGATTAGAGTGGAGTATTTTCAATGTTAAAAGGATCCTGGAATATATGGTTAGAAACTCCATGTAGATTTGGACAGGGCCAGCTCTTAGAACAAATAATTTATTTACCCAATATAAAAAGAACATATTCTCTATGGTGGGATAGTGGATAATTAATTTTCTTTATGCTTATTTGGAATTTCTATATTTTCTACAATGAACATTTACTGCTTGTGTATTAAGAAAATGTACTAAAAAACAATAAGTTGTAATAAAAATAGGAAGTCACCAAGAAGTGCTTTTGAAAGGTTTTCATTTAAATTATGTTACTAGCTATATATTTTACTCTGGTCAGAAGACATTTGCAACCACAATATATTGTTCATTTTTCTCTTTTTTTATCACGCAAAGTTTTGCTTACTGCTACATCTTCAGTACATAGAATAGTGTCTAGTCGATTTTCTCCTAAATGCTGCAGATCTTCTTCCTTTAACTTTAATCTTGGAGGCATGATTTACCAATGGCAAATTGTAAGCATGTTAAGTATACAGCTTGATGAATGTATACAAATGTATATACCTGTTTAACCATCAACTCAGATCAAAGTAGAGCATATACCTACCATCCCATAATGTTCCTCTGGGCTCTTTTCAGTCAAATCTTGCCCCACCCTCTATTCTGATTTCTATCACTATAGATTTTTTTTGTCTATTGTTGAACTTCACTTAAAATGAAATACAATATGTTTTTGTGTCTAGCTTTTCCTTGGTATATGGCTTTCCTCTTACTTAATACGCTTTTGAGAGTCATCTGCATTGGCTCATATATCAAGACATACTTGTTTGTTATTGTTGATGGTATGAAAATACCACAGTTTGTCCATTTTCCATGGGCATTTAGATGGTTGCCAGATTTTGACTAATATAAATAAAATCAGGATCTCATCCAAATTTAGATTATTTGAGAAATAAATAGGACAATAAAAGAAAATATCAGAAGCAACGGTTTTCATTCTCTCAGTTGATCCCTAAAGGATGAATAAAATTTTAGAAAGTAAAAATTTTCAGACACAAAGTTAATTACAAATTTCAACAAATATTTATTGAATACATTGTTTTCATACTGCACAAAATATACATAGATGAGTAATGTTTTATACAAATGTATTATCTAGTAATGTAGATAAGACTACTATATCAATTTCCATAATGCAAAACACAATATGATAAATGCAATAAAATAAATAAATTGCTATAAGGATTGAGAGAAGAAATTTTTTTTTTTTTTTTTTTTTTTTTTTTTTTTTTTTTTTTTGGTGGTGGATCCCTGGCTGGGAGTTGAACCTAGGCTACGGTGATATTTTTTTTTTAAGTGACTATATCATTTACTAAAATAGTGAAGTTTGGAGAAAAAGATGCTTGGGAAATGGGGGAAGATTATGAATTTGCTTTTATTATAAACTGAAGAATGAGATAGCAAGAGCAAAAAGGGGGGAGAAGAAAAGAACAAGAAAACAGGAGTTAGCGAGCTACACATGAGAACACCAGTGCAGCACTTTCTAAAAGGTTGACCTTAAATCTGACAATCTGAAGCAGACAGAAGTTCTTAGCGTATGGTCCAGAAATATGAACCCCTTAATAGACAGAATTCAGGGTGCCCCTGAACTTGAATAGGAAAATATTGCAAATATATTTTTACTAACGTCTCACTGAAGTTGAATATTTTCTTTAATTAGAAATGTAGGCAATAAACCACTGTGGTATTAGCAGAACCCCTTACTTTGTCACTGATAGATATCACGTAACAATTGTTACAAATATCTTGAAAAGCTGTTGCGCTTATCACTAGTAGGAAATTATGGAGGTTATAAGAACCACCGTTAGATACTGTTATTGAATGTACTAGTTAAGAAACAATTGTTAACAATATCACAATTATTTAATATTGTGATAACTATATTTTAAAGGAATTGATTTCATTTGTTATCCTGTTTACTTTACACATTTAAAAATATTATCCTGGGAGTTCCCTGATGGTGTAGTGGCTTAAGGCTTCGGCGTTGGCGCTGTCAGTGCTGCGGCCTGGGTTCGATTCCCAGTCAGGGAGCTACCCACATAACAAAAAGCAAAAAAAAAAAAAAAAAAAAAAATATCCTGCGGCAATGCCCATGGATTTCACTAGACTGGCAAGGGGGATCATGGCACAAAGTTTAAGAATCCTTGACCCAGAGACCCTTGTGGGTACTCAGAGGCCATCATACTTTCAGATCCTGATTCATTCTATCTAAATAACACACTTGTGGGAGGCTGAAGTTAAATGCCAGCTCATTCATTTACAGGAAGAAATAACTGCCACATGACATTTACAGAACTCAAGGAGAAATGCACAAATTCTTAACTACTATGGGGGATTTTAACATGGCTCTCTAAGTAATAGTATAAGCAGGGAGATTAAAAAACAAAAAAAACAAAAAGAACAGTAAATATGTGGAAAATCTGAACAGTATGATTAGCAAACCTGACTTAACAAGCATATATGAAGCCCAACACCTGCTGCATATACCTCCTTTTTAGCATATGCAAAACATTTGTTAAAATTGACTATATACTGGGCCAAGCTGAAGTCTCAACAAACTTTAGAGGATTGAAATTCTGCCATATGTGTTCTCTGATAACAATTCACATGAGCTAGAAATCAACAACAATAAAACAACTAGAAAAATCCCTATGGTTGTGAATAAATCAACTTCTAAATAATTGTCAGATCTAATCTAAAATTAGATAATATTTTGCATCAAATGATAAAAATATTGCATATTACTAATTGTGAGATGCAGTTAAACCCAAGTCCTGTGGAGAAAGAAATACAGTAGATTCTCAGTTAACGGCACCCATACTGGATAAAAGTATTATTTCTTTGGTTGCTTCAGAGTGCCGGTTACTTGAGTTCCGGTTAATGGAGAGTGTACTGCATATAGCTTGGTATGCATATGTTAGAATGGAAGAAAGTTTGAATGTCAAGGAGCTAAGCATCTAATGCGAGAAACTAGAGACAAGCATATTTAATCTAAAAACATAGAAGAAAAATTAAGATAATAGAAATTAATGACATGAAAAGTGAAAGTGCCATGAAAAACAGTTGCATATCCTAAAGTAGATTCTTTGAAAGGACAAATAAAATGGATAACTTCCTGATAACACTTAAGATTAAGAAAAGAGAAGGCACAAGTAACCAGCACCAAGAAAGAAAACATGGCACCTCTAAATTTTAAAGACATTAAAAAGATGAAGAGATATTGTGGACAACTTTATACAAATAGATTTGAAAATCTATTTGAAATGAATAAATTCCTAGTAAATATAATCTAACACAAGAAGAAATAGAACAACCGTCCTATAATTATTAAATAAGCTGAATTTGTAATTAAAATCTGTATACAAAGAACACCCTTGGCCCACATCACTTCACTGAATTCTACAAAATACTTAAGAAAAAAAAAAATAACGTGAGTATTTTTCAAACACTTTGAGACAGTGAAAATGGAGAGAAACACTCAACATTTTTTATGAGATCAGAACAACCTTGACATAGAACACTGAGAACATCATCGCAAGGAATGTAATTATTTTCCTTTCTTTGTACATTTGCCGCTGAAGCCACACAATCGTTTTCTATTGCAGCTGTAACAAATTACCATCAACTTGATGGCTTAAAACAATATGAATGTGTCATCTTACAGTTTATAGGTTAGAAATCCAAGACAAGTGCCGCCGGGTTAAAATCAGTGTGTTAGGGGGTTGCGTTTCTTTCTGAAAGCTCTAAGGAGGACTCTGTGTTTTTTCCAGCTTCTGGACGCCGCCGGCATTCCTTGGCTCTTGCTCCCTACCCCTTCCTTCAGCTTTGCAGCCAACAACAGCAGTTCAGTTCAGTTATCATCTCACTGCGTCATTCCCACCTGCTCTCATGCCTCCTTCCTGCACTTTTCCGGACCTCTGTGGTTCTGTTGGGCTCACCTAGGTAATTGAGGATCCTTTCCCTATTTTATGGTCAGCTGGTTAGCAACTTTAATTCTAATGACTGCTTTAATTTCCCTTTGCCGTGTAATATAACACATTCACAGATTTTAAGCATTAGGATATGGACACTGTGGAGGGAGGGCATTATTCTGCCTCCCATAGCACACGTTCCTGTCTCATTCATGACACTAGATGCCAAAATCCTTAACAAAATGCTAACACATCAAGTCTGCCCACGTGTGAAAAGGATAATAATATGCAAAAAGCAAGTTGGGCTTACTCTAGAAATGTAACATTGGTTTCACATTTAAAAGTTCAGTAATTATAACTTATCACATTAATAGAAAACAATATTTCTGTCTGTTTGATAAAATTCAACTTTTATTTAAGATTTTAAATGTTTTGCTCTTGGAGTTCCCTGGTGGTGTAGTGGCTTAAGGCTTCGGTGCTGGTGCTGTCAATGCTGTGGCCTGGGTTCGATTCCCAGCCAGGGAGCTACCCACATACAAAAACAAATAAATAAATTTTTTTGCTCTCAATGATGAGGTCTAGTAGCTAGTCTCCATGGCCAGTTGGTAAAGCTCTGGGCCTCCTGGACGTCTAGTGCCATTTCCTATGCATCTGTATGGTCTACCTGCCTTACCCAAACCCCTTTAATCTTTAACTATTTAACTCAGTAGGATTGTAAACTTGTCCCCTGGCATGGTATTGCTATCCTGAGAGCTAGTCTGTTCTTCAGGTTACTTTGAATCAGCAGACCAAGGACTGCTCATTACTGTCATTTTTGGAAGTTCTTTAGGGATGCCTTTCCATAATCTCCACAGTCTGACAACATGGACATATAAAATTGAGATGTTGAAGGGATACCCACCCAGTAAAGCTATCTAGTATGTAGTCAGCATGCAAGACTGGCATATTAAAATGAAGAGATCGAGATAGAAATCAAGACTGGATGTCACCTCCATAGAGATAGTAATTTAATTTTTGGAGTGGAATGTCTATACAACATGGATTTTCTATCAATATCTTAATTTTTTTCTACCATAACCTTAGTTTGATATAAAAATAATTAAATTCATTATCTAAAACTTTTATATTTGAGAATGGATTGTTCCAATAAACACTGTTAACATGAAGCTTTTGTTGTAAGGATTTTTAAAAACATTTTTCATTAGCACTGTTAAATTATATCTATTTTAAATCACTAAATATTTTAGCATTTTAATGATTCAGTATTTTGCTAGTTCTTTTGAAAGACAGTGCCTCACATATAGGAAAAAAAATAACAGTTATAACAGTTAAAAGGTACACAGTAAATTTTATGTTACAAAATGAGTTCAGGGCCTACTTTTGGTTCTACTCTACCATTATTAGGAAACATGTATATAAAAATATTGCTACCATGTAGTTGTATTCAACACTGAATGAATGAGTTTGAGATCTGTATGTTCAGTCACGTATTCTCTTATTCTGTGGCTTTCTCCATTCCATTTTATTCTTGAGCAATGCCAGAAAAAAATCCATTTATTCTAGACAACCAGTCTCTGAGTAATCCCATTTATTCTAGTTCTGCCATCTAGGGCAACCCAAAATTCATTCTCAGTTCAATACATTTTCAAATATTTGGAGTTAAGAATTTGAACTATAAGAAACTTCATTCATCAGCTCAACTCCTGTTTTGTAGACAACAGAACGGTGACGCATTGAGATGTTAATTTAGCTCAAGTCATATTCTCAGGGGCCAGCCGCAGTGGTACAGAAACCCATCCTCTACGAGAGAGGCTGGTTCATCCATCCTCTCTTACCTTGTGGCCACTATAGTAAATTGAACAAGTTGTTAGGCTTGAATGTAAGGCAGACCTGTAGAGAGGTTTTATCTTCCTCTTTTGTCAGTTCGTGATCTTGGCTGAGCATTACTAATCCTTGATTTTTTGTCTGTAAAATGTAATAATACTTACCTCATCTGGATTAAATGAGATCATGCATGTAAATTATTTAGCACAGCGCCTGGCATATAATACACATTAAGTAGATGATGATTATTATTTTTTCCTTTCAGTTTTATTGAGATGTATTTGACACACAGCACTGTATAAGTTTAAGGTGTGCAGCACAATGGCTGCTATTATTATGATGTCTGATTTTTTTTTTTCCTAAGGATAAACATCCTTAGTTCCTCTCACTTTTTCTCGTATAATATACTTGGAAATTTAATACCATCCCAATCATTCTAATACCCATTTTTTCTCAAAATGTGAAATTAGGGCTTCAAATAACTATGGTTTGTTTAACTTAAGGACAGACCATGATATTTCTGTCTTCAGGCTATTGGCAATGATTATAAGTCTATTAGAGCAACGGAAAATATAACTTGTAAAATTCCTTATGACATCACCTAATTTTTCCCTTTCTCCACTTTTTTTCTTTTTCTTCTTTCCGTAAGCCTCATAAAGGAAAAAAAACATATTATTCTATGTGGAAAAACAAGAAAAACAGAGAGCCACTAGAAATACTGATCATATTCCTTTAGGTCTACTCACTGGTGACAGCTTTAGCTGTGACTTTATGTCTTTCTGATTCTGGGCAGGTGAATTTTCTGATATGTTTGTGTATCTCATTATACACATACCACCTTCCGTGTCAATATTTTATTTCACTGATGGTAAATACAACTTGTAACTGTATCACTCAAGTATTGCAGTTTTAGATGACTGTGAGAAATAGTTATTAAATAATAATGGTTATTCCTCCTAAAACTTCCAACTAAAACTTTACCTAAGAATAATGACTTTATGTCAGTGTTACTTCCAGAAGGATGTTTGGAGTAGATTGTAATTCTCATATCTTTCCAATTGACTCCAGAGCATAAAGCTGACCTTCGAATTGGGCCCTAAAGTTGATGATCATACTATCTTGATAAATCATGTAAATGGAGTTCACATGCATCTTCACAGTACAGAGGCTGAGATGTCTAGTTAATCACTTCTCCTCACTTACACAATTGTTACTTTGTGCCACGTCTCGCTAGGAAGCTGGACTTCCAAGACGGAGGAGGAGTTCATAGCCTGGGCTATGTCTTAAAGTCGCTCACGGCCTCCAGGCAGCCTCGCTTGGAATAAACCCACTTTTGTCATCATTGCTACAGGTTCTGTTCCCAAGAACCTGACCTTGAACTACCTTAGGTGACACAGAATATTCTCTGTGTTCGTTACATCATTATTCTTATTTTCAGCAGCAACATGATGGTAGTAGTTGAGAATTGGACTAATGGTTGGAGAGGGAATTCCATTTCTGACTATTTAACTATTGCAACGTCTGATAAGTTATCTCACCTGTAGGCTCCTGTTCTTTGAAACCAGAGTGTTTGAAATGGTTTGTATTGATGAGTCTTACAGTATTTTTTTTTCTACCTTCTACAGTGATGTCTCTCGCTGCCAATTTTACGAAGTGATTGTCTGGCTTGTCTCTTCTTAACGTGAAATATCATGAAGGCTCTGTGACTGTGCAGTGAGCTATAGCTCTGCTTCTAAGCCTCAGCTCCCAAATTTCTGTGTATGCAGTGTAAGATTACTCGGATATACCATGGGAGGTAAGAATCAAGAAGAATGGAAAAAGCATGTGTTGATGATGAAAAGCTGATATCTGAGTGAGAGTTGGTTTTGAATTTGTTGCTGCTTTTTAGCTGTGGAATCTGAAGCCAGTAAAGATGGTGATATTGATACTAGTTCAGTATTTAAGTGGTGGCATTGATACTTAGGCCAGTCACACAACTGGGGGAGTGACTAAATGTAATAATATAGTTGAAGCACCTAACACAGTGCCTGGCATACAGTAGACATGTGAAATAGTAGTTCCCTTTCTCGTCTAGAAGATAAACTGATGTCACCCAAACTGGCTTCACTAATGATAGAGAATTAATTTGTTTACATTTGTCCTGGGTTGCCAAGCAGTCTTTGCTCAGAGGGAAGATGTCTCTTTTAGCCAGCAGGTGGCAACCAAATTAAAGCTAAAAATTCTCATTAAGCTAACCAGTAAAAACCTTGCCTTTTCATATTAATGCTTGTTGGAAATGGCAGGTGGATGAAAAACATTTGACTTTGAAGTAGAGTCAGCCCTGGCTAAGGCATTTTTAACACTGGGGACGACGTACTGATTAGTTTTCTTAAGGCTGCTTTTGCTTTTAGTACCATAGTATTATGCTCAGGCATCTTGGAGGCTTGTCAGAGGAATTATTGAGATTTATGCAATATCGTGTCTAAAATAGTAAGTCTGTTCACTTGATTTGGCAGTTTAAAATGCAGAGTAAAAAGTCATCAGTTGATAAAATAGAATGGTTATAAATATACTACTTATTTTTAATCTGGTTTTATGTGATTTGGGGGCGGGTGGGTGATTACCTACCGTGGATTTGTATGTGGTTTTTAAACAAAGCACACTTTTTGACTAACAAGACTTAAAATGGTATAAGCAGGATAGAACTCTTTGGAAACCCAGTCTTTGAATCTTCATTTATTTGTGTTTGGTTTTTGCCTGTGAAGTGGGGATAATGTCATCACCATGTATTGTTTCATGTAGGTGATATATGAAAAGCACTTCATATGGTATGTGGTACAGAGTAAGCAAACGTAATAAAATGGTGCTGTTTAGAGGACTTATATTATTACCATAGAATCATGAAAGGTAGGAGGGTACAGAGGGGCCATGTGATCTAACTCTCATTATACGATGAGGCAACCGAGGCTTAGAAAAATTAACTTGCACAAAGTCACAGAGCTAATGAGCATCAACATCAGTTTTGGAAACCAGACCTGAGGTCACTGTTCTTTATAAAACTGATACCCTTGGATTGATCATTAGCTCTGGCTGGAGGTGGATGGCTATTGAGGATTAGCTACCCCTTTTTCTTGGGCCCGTGGGCAGGGCAGTGGGAGAGGCAGGTGCTGTGATAAATGCCTTTAGAAGAGCTGTTGTGATCAAGCTAGTCACACGGTACACGTCGCTGATACGCTCTGAGACAAAGTCAACTTTGGACAGGAAGATAAATCCCTAATACTGGCTTTTTCCCCAAAGCAAGTCCCTACTGTGACACTTTTCTCTGAACAGGAAGACCATGCCTCCTAGCCGTGGTACTGTTCCGGTGTCCTGTGATTGTCAGGCATGGCCAACAGTCCTCATCACCAGTATGTTCCAGGAATAAAGACGTGGTGACACTCGCTTGCTAAAACTGCTATCCGTAATTAAGCTCCCTGTAATGATTTGTAGTTTCCTATAAAAGGCCATTCAAAGAATAGGAGCAAACATTTCCCCGCTATTTGGCTTGCTGCTTGCCACTCTTAGCCATCCAGTGTCGCCAGCGGGCAGGGACTTTTGGACACTGTGGCTTCAGTCAGTCAGTGACTGACATAACCTGCCAGTGTGCAAAGTGCGGCCATCGCGCCGTCGGGGAAACCCACGCGGTGAGGTATCACGGACTTACGTCGGGGCTGACAGGCGCTCAGAGGTCCCCACGTGCGGGGCATTTTACAAATGAGAGAACTCAGCCGGACATCACTGGCCCATCACATCCCAAATGACCGCAGCGGTTTCTCCTTCCTCTTGTATGCCCGTACTTAGACCTGGCAAAGATAGCACTTTGGTCACTTCAGTCATCGTTGGAAATCTTAGAAAACCCACTGAGAAATCGAGATGGTCGTTCCCAGCTGGATGCGAGGGCTTTGCCACGCACTTGTGTGTGTGCTATGGGGGATTTGTGTCTCCTTTTCTCAGACATCTTTTCCCATTTCTGGATTCTCCCTCGCTCAGGTCTTTGCTAAACTAATAGGGCTTGATTTTCCCACATTTCCTGGGACTATTCATATATGGGAGGAAAAAATCACACCAGGACCAGGGGGGAGCCATTAAAAGAAAATCTGGGGAGTTCCCTGGTGGTGTAGTGGCTTAGGGCTTCGGCGCTGGCGCTGTCAGCACTGCGGCCTGGGTTCGATTCCCAGCCGGGGAGCTGCCCACATACCAAAAAGCAAAAAAAAAAAAAAAAAGAAAACCTGAAACCCAAGGGGATGTTTCAGGTGTCAGACGAGAGATTGGGGTGGGTAGCTTACGGTCGCCTTCTCAGAGATGCTCAGCTCCTCCCAGCGGGTCTCTGCTTCTGCCCCGTCAGACCGAGGGGAGGACCCTGATTGCAGAACCATTTCTAGACCAGGTGCGTGAGGCAAGCATGCATGAAGGATGTTTGCAGCCCTGGAATAATTTCTAGTAGCTAAGTTAGTAACATCCTTAATGTCTAGGATTTATAAAGGAAAGGTCTTCCAAAATTAGATACTTATAATTTATAATCAGGCTTAATCATGGTCGTTGATGAGCGAGGCTAGAGCTGTGCTGCAGGCAGTGACGGGCGCGGTGTTCTCTTGGTGCGTTTTCATCACGTAGTCGGAAGCTCAGTGAGAGAGAAAAGACACTCGAGACAGTTGACAAATTAGTTCTACTGTGATAGTGGTTCTGGTTTCTTTAGGAAAGAGGAGGTGGAAACAATGAAGTGGAAACGATGATTTGTGCTTCCTGTTTCCGGATGTGTAGTTGCTCTTCCTTCCCAGGCGCTAAGGGTCGTGTTAACAAGGCCAGTTCAGTAGGACAGCTGCTTCCCACCACGGACTTCGGCTCGTGTTTCATCAGCCCCCCACACCCCCAAGTGCTCGGCAGGGAGTCACAGCTACTGCGTTTCTTTCTAGTATGCTGTTTACAGGTTTGCACTGACCCGCCTGCCTTCTTCTGTGGGAAAGAAGACGCTTGAGGCATTTACTAATGTCCTGATCCAGATCAGTGGCTTTTACATGGGTACTTGGGCATATGTGGTCAACGGACACTACACTAAGGAGTGACTACGTCCAGACATTCGGTGGGAGGAGTGTGTGTGTGAGTGTGAGTGTGAGAGAGAGTGTGTGTGTGTGTGTGTGTGAGTGTGTGTGTATATGTGTGTGCGTGTGAGAGAGTGTGTGTGTGTGTGTGTGTGCATGTGTGAGTGTGTGTGTGTGTAGGGGAGGGAGTTGTCAGAAATAAGGTCAGTGTCACAGGATGAGCGGTAGAATACAGGACCAGACATATTCTATGGGAACATGTTATAGGTGAAATGACCACACATTGAAGTACTGCTCGTACCTCAGTAATTGGACCTTCCTAAGAACAACCAAGGGAGATCTAAGTTGATACCTAGTTCTTCCCTGGGAGGAATGAAGGCTTTTCCTTTTTGAAATGCTAGACTCTGCGTGTGTCTTAGCAGTGTACATTTGACTGAAACGCCGTGGGACAGGGAGCAGAGAGAGAAGGAAAGTAAGCAAGCAGGTAGGTGCTTGCTACCCCACTGACTCCGATCCAAGGGTATTTAGTGTTTGGACCAAGTATTAGCTCGGTGTGGAAGTCTTTGGAACAATCCTTCATAATGAACCCAGAATTCATTATAATGAGGTTCCAATGACTGTATTATAACTTGAACACATACAAAGCTTGAGAAATATTAATAGCTTAATTTTACCCTTGAAAGGATGTGACTACCTCACTGCAGAGAAAATGTGTATTAGCACACGTGTATGATCACACGACGGCTCCACGGTGTTTATTTTGTCAAATGAAAATAAATATGAGGCTGTCTTCATTGTCTGCCTATTTAATGAAAAGACTTAACAGTGTTCAGAATACTACAGCTCCAGTACGGCGCTCAGCTGCTTGCGATTTGTGCTCCAAGTTCCCATTAATGACACAGCGGTGCTCAAAACAGTTCACCACAACTCTGCTTGGAATTGGAACTTCTTATTGCACCACAATATTTCTTTTGAATCGATGCCATGAGCAGGCAGCCTTACTAAAAAGATTGTATGATTGATTTCAGATCGGGAGACCCGAGTTTAAATGTGAGCCCTGCTGGTTCTCTCTCTTGTAAATTGCTTAATTTTTCTGACTAATCTTTCAGTTTCCTCATTTGTCAAATAATAATGGCGAAGAGGTAAGGATTAATTAAAGTAACAGAAATGAAATAGCAAAGAGCACGTAATTGACATTTAATAAATACATATTAATACATTTTTCCTCAACTGTGCGATCTAAGGATTTGGGCCCACTAGCTTTCTGCAAGTTTATTATTTCATTCCTATTCATTAATTTATTACCACCAACTAATAACAGTGCTTGGCACAAATATTTGCTGAAAGAATCAACTGATGAGTGGCCAAGGAACACATCCTCATAGGATAATGAACGAACAGACAACATTTGGGCCAGGAGTGATATTTTAGGGCCAGTTCACTGCCCCTCACGAAATGGAGAGTGAAGACAGAGAGTGTTCTCCAGCTTTCAAAAAGGTAGCTAGGAATTTTGTCTTATTAATTAATTTAAAGTCTGCTGTTTCATTAATGGGATAGGAAAGTGGCTTTGGTATCCTTAAATAAATGACTTTCTGTCAGACTGCCACGAGACCCCCGGTTGGCGCAGAACAGAAACCTGCAAGGGCGGAAGCCGTGTCCTGGCCGGTGCTCAGAGCACCTCAGCTGGGTTCTAGGACTCCCCTGAGGGTGCACGGATACTCCCAGAAAGCAGAACCTTGAAAGGACCAGCCCAGTGAAAATGCTGCGGTGTGGGTCATCCAGGGCCAGCTCCATAGTCTTCTCAGGAGCCCAAGAACCAAGCCAGTGAATGTGGTGGGTATCGGTGGTGACGTGCAAAGTCTAGAAGAGTCCAGGCCTGGGCAGTTTCCAATTAAAGCATGCCCCATTGCAAGGACTTCTGTGCCACTATGGAACGTGATGAGCCTTCTCAAAGAGGGATAAACAGCCCCCACTTCAGTTCTCTTTATGTGGTTTCCATATTATAAAGAGTGCGAGCTTTGCTTGTGAAGGCGGGTAAGTAACTCAACCTTTGTGTCTCCACGGAGAGACTGGCAACTGGTCCCTGGACGAATTGCTTCCTGCTTCAGGAGCCCTCCACCTTTGTCGTCTTCTGGCCCCACACCCAGAGCACTCCCTCTGTCCAGCACTTGCTTGATTGCTATTTTTGGCAACATTACTGTTTTCTGGTAACATGTTTTTTGGCAACATGTTTGATAACTTTATTGCAATTTTCGGTAACATTTTTTTTTTGGTAATGCCTCCTTGACGATTGAGACACTGCTAAACACATAGTAGTTAAATAAATGCACCTTATTGACTGAATAAATGACTGTATCATCAGTATCATTTATTAAAGACTTGAAATACCTGACAAATCTTAAAAGAACCATATTTGTGACTTCTTTTGTGAAATTGAAAAAACTGTTTCTACTTGATCATTCTACTATTATATTTCATCAATTCTAAGATATATATTGGTTTCATTCACATTTGAACATCTTTGAAATTGGGGGGCAGCTTATACCTGGTGGTGTCTCAATATTATTGGCAATATATTTTTCTTGACCAGTGATTTGCAAAATAATAAATGGTTTCATAGCTTTAGTAGACTATCATAAGACCAAACTCACCTTAATGTGCATATGCTGCTTTATATACCCATGATAGAATAATGGGGAAACCATACATGTTGGACCAAAGAAATTTTCTTGTGAATGAATCTTGGCTCTCCTTTTTTTTTTTTTTTTTTCTTTTTAAATCAGAGCAAAGAAGTTGGCCTGGCATTACTCTTTGGGTTGCAGACTCCCTTCTGTACAATAGGCCTTAAGCATTCATATTAAGGTTCTGCTGTATAAGCATTCGGTGAACAAATTCAGTCACTGCCTGTTCTGTTTTGCTCTCTACCTCCTCCACCAGCTTATTTGTACCTTAGAAGAGCCCTGTCTGCTACGAACATGTAATATCCATTTTATATATTCAGAAACAGAGATTTAGCAGCATGAATGAGTTCAGAGAGAAATCTTTCTGGTGCCTCCGATTTCCCTTAATTTCCCACGTTCCATCAGGCTTTTTCTCACAGGTAACTAACGACGTAGGTGAGAGCTTAGCTACTTTTTTGTTGATACATTTCCTTGGGCAGCCTGTGTGACAGTTTTACACAACACCTTAATAACAATATCACACGCCACATCCTCTTTGGAAAGGATTTTACCTCTTGCCCTCATCCTGTAAACAAGGATGGGCCTCTATTTAAAGAAGAGGAAAAGGAAGAGGGAAGAGGATATTATATCACCTGGCCTCGCATTTTGGGGAGCAGATGTTTTCCTCATTTCATTGTTCACAGAAAATTGGTTCAAGATGGTATACACCAAGTGTTCAAAAATACTATGCTTCATAAATCCATTCATGCTAATTTTTTGTTTGGATAGAACAAACCTATGAAAATGTACTGAAATTAAAGCTCGGTACTGAAACCTCAGGGTGTAGTGCAAAACCAGAAGCAAGTTGTCAGTGTTCTACTGTCATAGACCAATGTCAGTGGGTATTAGAGCTCCAGGCCTGAAACACCCAGGTGGAATCCCTGGTAGCTGTGGAAATTACTTAATCTTTTCTCTGTCTAACCTAAAAATTTTCAATTACATTTTTTTTTTTTTTTTTTTAGCCTAAGCATTTCTTTCTTCTCTTTGGTAATCATGTTTTTAATTAGGTTGCAAATGCACCAAATAACAAGGAAACAGACTTTTTCAATAATTAAATATCGTCAAACTTAAATGAAGAGGATGTGGGTGCCTGATGTTTGCAATGCAGTTAGGCTGCTGAGCGAGCCTACCTCGCGTGCTGTGAGACTGCCACGGGCTCCTTGTGTGGTCCCGGGCAGTGCACTCACGCATCCCTGTTGGTGGCGAGATGGGGGATTGAGGGAGAAAATAATTAAAGCACCCAGCAAGTGCATGAAACATGGTAGGTGCTCAATCAATTCACCTTTCCCGTCATTCTTCTTCCCTTCCTTTTTCATCCTTTATTCTTGATTTAAAACTTCCGTTGTCTAAACCGTTTTGAAGTTCAGTGGATCTAAGTGGACGCCCAGTGTGGAAATTAAACATCCCCGAGGAATAGGTGAAGGCTGCATTCATCAATGAGGCAGGCGCAGGGAAAAACCCTTCGGGCAACTCAAGCTTTTCTGAAGAGTTGTCTAGAGATTTAAAACTTCAAATATGGAAAGGAAGTTTTGAACACGTCTTCCTCACCTGCAGGCTATCCGACTCAGCCCTTTCTAGGGGCTTGCTTGAGCCCTTCCCACTGAGACCTAACCAGAGCCTGTCCTCAAAGCAACTTTGTTTAGACGTCTATTTGTCTAGCTTAGGAGTCAGCCCCTCCCGCTTCCATTCCCACTTCCACAAATGCACGGTCTGGGTCTGAAGGCTTCTATTGCAACAGGGTCTCCGTGCGTTGCCACTGCTGCATGTAGCATGGGTTGGGAGAGGAAATGAAAAGCGAACAAGCCTGCTGCTGCTGGAGTAGGCCGGCACCCTCCTACGTGATGTGCTCTACCGCACTGACCTCTTCCCGGGTTGCTCCTCTCTAGCTTTTCCTCCCATTAATACTATTTATAGCCGCCACGGTGTTCGCTCTTATGTAGAGCTGATTGTTACTGTCTTGCTCAGTAACCTTTCATTATTCCCCACTGCTTATGAAATAGGAACTAAATACTTGCAAGGCACTAGAATTGCCTAACCACCTGATACAATTTTATGTATTTTGATGTTGGGTCGCCCTATCCTGCTTCCCCTCCCCCATCTTGCATTTTTTACAGCACTTTGGCTGTGAACAGACCTTGACTTTGTGGAAGCAGGCAGCTGGGACTTGTGCCTTAGCTTCTCGTTTTCTCTCCTGTGGGAAGCCCTGTTGTACCCACTCTGATTTGAGACCTAGTAGTGGGTTATTACTTGATATATGTACGAGGTCAGACAATTAATTTCATGAACTCATCCTAGAAAAAGCACTACAGACCTCATTGCTGAATATCACTACAGTCACCTTTGAAGCACTCCCCTTGGGAAGCTATGTGCCAACTCCAGCGCCTAGTCCACCCTTCAAAGCCATTTTGGAACTCGTTTTTCTGGAATGGCCATCTGAGCTGTTGTCATACCCAGAATCTGATTATTAAGTTCATGAACTTGCCTCGTATATTAAAATTGTCTCTAATTATTAAAATAGTAAATGTTTAATACAGAAATCTCAGGGGAAAATCACACATGCATAATTACTTTAATCATGCCCTCTTTCTTGAAACCTTAATAGATCTTGGAATTATTTACCTCCTTTTAATTTTTCCCTTAACAATTGAATATTCATTCAACCAGTCACTTATTTATTTTTGCATTTATTATGCGATGCATGATGTTATAAATACAGATGGTCTCCAACTTACAATAAACTCCTGGGGGCCCGGGGTTGTACCGACTCATCTATACCTCCCTTAGGTTATCTGTTTGAAGTGAGAAAGTGGCTTCAATATTATCCCACATGCAGTGTCTGTGGTGAAATTGTGGGCTGTCGGAGGATTATGGGACTTTTTTAGAGGCTGACCTACTAGTCTCCCTCGGAGTATTCCAAGAGGTTGTACTGCTGGTGCCTCATACCTGCTCTTAGTACATTCCAGAAGTTTCCAGTGGGCTCATTTTGTGCCTCTACTTCACATCGAGGTTGTACAATGTTTTCTCTGGACAGAAACCTTTGAGAAAGTATTTTTTAATGTTTGATAGTGACTCTCACATTTCTTTTTATATTCCTCTAATGTGTGAATGTTCTTCATAGACTGCGTAGAATGCTGTAAAGACAGACTCAAAAGAAATCAAGTCCTAGAGGTCTCTGCCCATTTCACTTTGTTTTCTCTACATGATATATATCCGTGATCTTTGCAAGGTAAAACATATTCCTTTTGAGAGGGGCAGACTGGCAGGAAGGAGAATACTGATGTATGTCTCATTTTTGTGATGTATAATGTGTGTGTGGAGACTCTGAAAGAAGAACCTACCCTTACCGTACCAAGGTTCTTCTCTTCCTCTCGTCTTCCCACGCCTGCCGTTTTGTGCCGACAGCTGTTCTGTGTGAGCGTATCTCATTGCCTTGTCTGTGGTGTTAGACGTCTATGTAAAATGCATTGTGACGTGCTTGGGAGGAGGAGGGCTGGAAGGCATTTTCTTACGTTTATTGTTACGTATTAATCCTTGCTTACAGGAATACGACACATCTGATACTAAATATATAATTTAATTATTTGGAAATGAAAAACACAGCTTCCATACTTTTAAAGAAAAAAGATAAAAATGAAATGTAGTTAGTGCAAGACAAGTTGCTGGGAAATAATATATTTTCTACTCTGTGTAGTGGAATTCAATTTTTTTCTCCTGCTGTTTGAGTTATAGAGAACCTCGTGGTTTCTTTTGGAGGGGCAAGGATAGACATTGCGAAGACATTATTTAGGAATGATTCATAAGTTCTTATGACAAATGTTTAGATTGAGCCAGTGACTGTGTGTTGAAGCAGTGTCTGTATTTGAGCAGATGACACTGCAAGCAAGGATTCCAGTGTCAGGATACGGAGTTTGCTCAAGTCTTAGGGTCCTGGCTCCGTAAACTTCTGCCTGACCAGCTGTCCCAGCTGTTGCATAACCTCCTTTTCCTTAACATCTGCTTCTGTAAAAGAAGTCCTTTGGACTGGATATAGATAAACTTCGGACAACCTCCACCCTATAATTTTGAGTCTGTTTTAAAATTTCAGAAGACTAAGATCTTTATGATTATAGCTGTGCTCTTTGAGCCTCTCTGTAACAAGACAGCTAGTCAAATTATTAAATAGAATGAAGGCAAGTAACTCTTCTAGAGAGTTTCAGAGTAATATTTCAGGAAAAGAAACAATATGAGAATAGGATATTATGTAAGCAGATCTTTTTTAATTAGAGTGAGGTTTGTGGCATCTGTGAACATTGTTTATAGTAATATCTAGAGCAATGGTGCATCTTTTCTGGAGGCATATTGAGAATCTGTCAAAACTAACAGACTCTGGCTCAAAAAAATTAGTATAAACAATTATATTCAAAACGTTGGACACACTTATTTAATTGGAAATTTATTCTTTCATAGATAAATAAATTTCCACTGTAAGTAAATTATAACAAAGGCAGCTAATACATTGTACTCAAAATAGTAAGTATATTATATCAAAATTATGCAGAGGCAGAATACTTTATTTTCATAATTCTATATTGCCATTATTTCTACAACAAATCAACTTAATAAATTTTTGGAAAATAAGTCTTGCCACCACATACAATAATCTGATTGATTTTAAGGTATATACTAATTTCAAAAATGTTAAATCTGTTTTTTACAGTTGAGGGAATATGGTATAATTTCTTTTTAACCATGAACTATGACTCATTTATTGGAAAAAAAAAAGTAGTCCAGAAAACAAAAATAAAACCCCCAATGGTCAAACAAGAAACAAAGTAAATTCTTCCCAAAATAAATTTTAATAAAACGGCTGTTTTCCCACACACTAATGCACATATTTTCTTTTACATGTAATTCATTTTAATTTCATGTGGTTAACAACAATTCCTGAAAACGCTGATTCCCAGAGGTATGTGGTAGCAGTGGAGAAAATGAGAATTTATGTAATTTGGTTTACAGGAAGTAGGCATATCAAGACTGGCCTATCAAGAATTCTCTGTGCTCCTGAGTTAAAGTCATGTTGGGAAGTTAAGAATTGTTACTTTTTTGTTACTCTCCCATTTGTCTGAGTAGAATCACTTGTAGAGAGACCATTGATCCATGATGACTGTGGATTCATTTCTTAGCAGAGAGCAGAACCAGAGGTGTTGCTGAACGTTTTAGGTGTTACATCTATAAAGAGGGTACCGGGATTTTCCCCCCTTTTTGAAGATATTGCTAGTGTTAGAATCTCCCAAAGGGCTCACAAAATAGACATTTTTCTTTGATGGCATCTGTCTCTGCAGTTTTATCAAGTATTTTGGTCAATAAAAATAATATTAAAGACTTCAGGAATTACTCTAAAACATTAGAAGAGCCGCCTTCATTTGGGAGTGGATAACCACTGATTTCCCCCCCAGTATACCTACAGCTCCCATTTCCTTGTTTTTCTCCAAGTCACAAGTCAACTTAGCCCCTTCCAACTCAGCCTGTCCTTTCGGCTTCATGAAGTCTTCTCAATTTATGGTGGCTTCTTTTTGACAAGATCAGCATCCTTTTGTCATCTACTTCAGGACAAGGCTTTTGTATTAGAACAAATCTAAGTATTAACTTACTTACATACTACTAATTGCAGAAATTCCAAATTGAGTCTTTATTCATACGCAAAATACTACCATTCTGGAGTGCCCACTTTCAGAATGCATTTTACTCTTTCTGACTGTGCTTCCTGTTGCATGTGTTTGCAAATGGATCCCACTGAATTTAGCAATGAAGAGAAAGCCAAAGCAAAGGTTAGGGTCCTTGCACTTTCTTGCCTTGACTAATTTCCAACATAGACTAGTTTTGATAGAAGAGGTGGGTTTATCATGAAGCTAAATGAAATTAAACCTTCAGAGTCTCACTCTTGCAAGGCCCTTTCTAAGTCCCTGTATGTAAGAAATTCTGTAAACTTCAGAGGCTATAAACCTAGATCTGTCTTTGCCTGATGTGTTTTTTTTAAAGAATGTTTATAATCATAATGGCCAGAATACTTTTAATTTCTATCAGCAGACCATTTTAGATATGATGGCATAATGATGACAAACTGTTCAGTCATATGTATATTATGCCACACTCTCCTAGTAATTTGACATGAAAAAAGACATATCAAATGCCAGAAAAACTAATGTGCTTGTGCCTGTCTGAATGTTAATCTCCACAGTTTTGTACTTACATCAATATTCCATTTGGTTAACCATTTTAGATTTGCTGTAGATTATCTTACCTCTTGAAATATTGATGTGACTTTTTTTTATAAACAAAATAGAGTCAGTTCCAGGACAACTGTAACCTATAATATTTAAGAGCCCTGGCTCCATGGTCATATTTATCCAGGTTTACATATCCTGGTTCTGCCACCTATTAGTTAGTTGACCTCACATTCATCATCTCTAAAGTGGGCATAATTCTAGTATGTATCTCTCAATGTGACAATGAAATGAAAGACTGTGTACCATGTTTAGCAAAGAGTAAACACTCAAATATTAGCACTTATTACTTATTGGTAGTAAACTCATTAACTGTAAGAAAGCTCTTTACTAGATGTTTGCCAAAAAGCCTAAATGAGCCTCTGCCAAAGCAGTTACAAATTATCACAGGCATGGCTAGTATTTTCTCTCTGGAGGAACAATTAAAAAAATTAACTTTGAAAATAATGCAAAAATTTTTAGAGCTGTCTGGAGAGAGAGAAAAAGGCATTTTCCTTGTTGCTTCTGAGGCAGGATTAGTAAAAATGATACAAGGAAGTAGGTTTAGATTTATATATGGAATAATTTTCAGTCACAGTTCCCCAGTACAGAATTGACTTACTTGCAAAGCTTACAAGAATTATTCATACAAAGTCTTGATAAAACCTCAGGTAGAGGATATTAGAACACTCCTTCTTCATTGGTCATGCTATTGTCTAGGTATTTATCACCTATGTAAAACTTTAACTTCACAGTTGATGATTAATTTATTCAAGTTCTTGCTATAATATATTAATGTAAATTGAGTTTAACTTTGCCACTTGAAAGGTCAGCTTTCACATGGCCTTGTGTTCTTAGACATGCTTTCAGTCATCTTAGAGAGTTTGAGTGCACACATTTTCCTTAGTTAATTCCATTTAAAGAGACAGAAGCCAATTGAGAAAAATTCTGCTAAATATGCTGATTCCATTGCCATTATGATACTCTGAAAGTATAATTCCATACTACTAAATAGATTCCTAAATCAAAATATGAATTCCAGTTAATAACCTCTCTGATGCTACTGATTTTTTTTTTTCATTGTTTTTGAATATGGTTGTCAAATTGAGGCTGAAGTAGTATCTCTACCCTATTTTTAACACCTATTTGGGTACATAAATTACAGCTTCCTTTTTCCTACTTATGTCATCTAGTATACCCCATTTAAAGGGAATGAATGAAACGAATGTTTAAACTTCTTGATGTTATTTAATTACTTTGAAGATGTTTCATAACAGGAAAGTGTTTGGTATGCAATCAGTAGCCTGAAATATTAACATCTTCAAGAACATTAGATTCTTGGTGTTGGTTTAAAGTGGTTGTGGAAGCAAGTAAAAGAGTACTTTTTCTTTCTTTTTATTTTATTTTGTGAAGTTTCTGTGAGGAAGGGTGATGTGGTGTAAGTGATGTATTCTAGCTAAATATTGGTAGGGTTTGGAGTGTAAAATCAGAAGAGGCTTTCAAGGAAGCATACTGGTAGTAAGGTTCTCTTCCACGATGGTCATAAGAAAGTTCTGAAAACCATTTCTAATCTATTTGAGCCTATATGCACAATCCTACCAGCAGTCTGCCTGTGGCAGGCAGTACCCCAGACCAGTAACAGCAAGGCTGAGTGGGAGAGGAGGAGGGTTCCAGAGGATTCTCACAGACTTGAAAGTTAAATTGGTAGGATTCAAATGTTATATACTAAGCTATGTAAATGAACTTATAGCACATCTTATTTTCTGCTTCAAAAATTAAAAAGTATGGCTATTGTGAACCCAAATGTTATTCGGAGCCTGTGAAATGGTTACATTTCAATCTATATGTCATGATTTACTTGTCATGAAACAAGTGGAGAGGGTATAAACAGGCAAAGGTATAACTTAATCATCATTTTAGTTAAAAGCAAACAAAATCTCCCTTTATCATGAGTTGTCTTATTAGAGTTGGCAGTACTCATGGCTGTCAATGGGCATGTGTGACACTGACAGACTGGGGATGTAGCAAAGGAGCAAGAAAATGTAGGAGAAAAGTAAAGGATGAAGACAAAAAAAGGTCCACGGAAGTAAGGGAAAAGAGTGGGACAGAGAGAAAAAGGAAAGAGTTTCCAAAAGGTAGAGTGTGTGGCCACCAGTAATTGTATAGAGTATGAATTCCTGTGTTTTTGCATTTCAGAGGAGTTGCATTAAAATATATATAAAGAAGAGGAAGCTGTGTTAATGTGGGGAGCATTAATCATTTTCCATATAAGGACATTTAAAAGATAGAACTCATACACTCCGATCGACTTCTCTTTTGCCTGTCTTCCTGTATTTTTCATCTTCCCTGAACTGGCGAACATTTTATCATAGGTTCACACTGATATGTGCATGAAAAACACTTGTCTGATATTGCTCATTTTTACTTAAAAATTTAGTATATTTTCTTAGGACACATTAAAGCCATTCAAGGCGTTCCCTGGTGGGGTGGTGGCTAGGCTTCAGCGTTCTCAACGCTGTGGCCTGGGGCCCCCACCAAAAAAAAAAAAAAAGTCATTCAACCCATCCAGCCAACATTCACTGAAGGCCTACTCTATGGAACAATTCAGTTAAATGTGGAAAGAAAGACAAAAGCATGACAGTGGGACCAGAGGAATGGTATCTTGACGGACAGATGGAAAGACTTGTGTGAGTAAGGCAGCAGGCACACTCAGTGGTCTCTTCAAAAAGTTTGGAAGGGACTCTGTTAGTGATGGGGAGCCAGTGAAAGTTTTTAAGCAAGTAGAGACTGCATTAGGGCTGTGCGTGGGTGTCATAATGTGCAAAATAATTTAGAGGAGAAGGCAAGGAAATTATTTAAAAGGGCTGTTGTAAGATTGAAGTGAAGATTTAATTATAGGGTGTGGAGGGGCTTGGGCAATGGGGCTAGTAAGGAAACAGCACATAGAGCCCTAAGGATGTGGGAATGCAAAGATGAACAACTAAGTGTGGAAGGGGAGGGTGGGACCTATAATATTTATATTTTTTTTAGAGGAAGACTTTTGTGAATGACAGTTCGCTACAGTTATGAAAGAGAGGATTAAAACCAATTTAAAATGCTTTAAGTGTGTGTAAGTATGAATAAAGTACTTCTCATGATTATTTTAAATAATGAAAATGTGTAAATACTATGCTTATGGGATGGTGCTGTTGAAAATTCATTTATGAGGAATTTTAGATAGACTAAAGGTCAAAAGGTCAACAGCAACAATAGCAGCAAAACTACCTCAATTCAGAATGCTAGGTATAGAGAAGAGTAGAATTTTTTAGGGGAGAAAGAATAGAAACATCTCTTGTGTTACTATTTTTTTCCATAACTGTCGAGCTTGTTTTCTAATCTACAAGACAAAAAACAGCATGCTGGTTAAAAAGAATGGAATTTAGCCTAGAATTTTGTGCAAATGCAGCTTCTGGCACAGTTGTGTTATCTTAGACAAGCTACTTAACCAGGCCCTCAGCTTCACTCACCTTATACTTTGCAAAACGCAGATGCTAATGATACTTAGTTATAGGAGGGTGTGTCTGTTTGTGGGGTTAGGGCTAAAGATAGATACAGAGAGTTGAAATGAATTGAATGAGAATACACCTAAAACACTTCACAGGAAGAGACTGCCTTGTAGTAGGTGATTAACAGATGCTAAGTACTTTCCTTAGTCTCAGCAAAACACTTAACAGTGTTGCTCGATGTATTTTTTCTTTTTCTTTTTTTGGTACTGAAGGGTGTTTTGGTAAAAGCAACAGCTAAACTTGGCATTGGCTTTTGTGTGAAAGAAGACCGCATTCTGGGGCACACAATCATTTTTATGAGGAAGTTTTTAACTGGACACAAGAGGTAATGAAAGCCTTTCTTGTGGCTTGTAATTGCAGTTTTGCAGCAGGCACGTTGCTTTCTGCTGTGGTTACTTTTATCTTTGAACATGAAAGGGTTAAGAACTGTCCTTACTCACGTTACATGAAGTAGCAGAAATTATCAAATAATGGAAAAAATGGCTCTGCAGTAACTCGTTTCCGAGCCAAGACGGCCTGTCCTGGAGTTGATGGGCGGAGTCTACAACCTGGCAGTTGAATCAGATCTGAACTTCTCCCGGGTGGTTGCAGCACGTCACCTCCCACCCTGGCCCTGCGCTGAAGCTGCTCTAAGCAGAAGGGCCCCGGGCAGAAACAATCCTGAGTCACTGCGAGTCATTGGAGAGCCGGGCGGCCCCTCAGGGGGAGCTCCGCCTCTCCCGTGTGAATCGCGGCTCGCGTAGGGGTGGGGCGGGGGGCGGAGCTGGCGGATGCTAATGAGCGGAGTTGCACGGCGAGCCAGGAACTTCATTCTTCTTCTCTGTGTCAGGCTCGCAGAAATTATGCCCCTTCTCGCACCATGAGCTGGCTGTCCAGTTCCCAGGGAGTGGTGCTAACGGCCTACCACCACAGCGGCAAGGACCAGGCCGCGGGGGAGAGCCATGACAAGGATGGGGAGCAAGCCGCCTCGAGGTAAGCCCTGGCGTTGGAACGCCGGAGTACAAAACAAAAACCTCCTACCTGCTCCAGGAAAAAAGTGACAGGGAAGTCGGTGTGGGGAGAAAGGCGACGCTGCAAGTGGAACCTGACCTCCGGCCGCGGCAGAAGTATTCGGTGGGGGGTTATGCCCTGGGCGCCCCCTCCAGCCCGAGTGCGAAGGAGCCCGTGTAATCACGGGCGCAGATGACTAGGGAGGACCCGGGGGCTATGGCTGTCAGGCTCGTAGCTCAGCAGGTGCATTTGCAAATGCTGAAAGATCAAATGACTGTATTTGAAACACGTCCTGTGAGATGGAATTCTTGAATGGGCTCAAGGCTCTGCTGCTGGAACTGCTAGCTGGGAGAGTGTGCCAACAAGCAGGGGGCTGTTCACTGCACAAGCGCTTGTTAGAGTGTGCTTTCTCCCCTCTCCTGGCTGAAAGCAAACTTCTTAGGCAAGAAGTCCAGGAAAGACACTGGCCTGTGTCTTTCATATTCTTTTGTGTAGGTGGAGTTTTTAGGGAGTATGCGGGGGCTTTCAAAAAGGCGTTTTGGTCAGGCGATAGAACTCTACCGCCAGAGTAAAACGTGGTTAATGTTAACTCACTTTATGGGTTGAGAGGGCAAATGTTCTACAGACCACTGAGGTGCACAGCACCTTTCTGCTATCTGTGTACTTTGTTCTGTTCGCCAAGGACTCCTTTTCCTTCCTTCCCTTGGTGACCTTCTCACTAGCTGAATATTTTAAATTCAGTCTTGGATACAAATTGTAAATATTGGAGTTCCCTGATGGTGTAGTGGCTTAAGGCTTCGGCACTGGTGCTGTCAGCGCTGTGGCCTGGGTTCGATTCCCAGTCAGGGAGCTACCCACATACCAAAAAAAAAAAAAGAAAAACAAATTGTAAATATTGGCCTACAGGTTTGCAAAAACCAAATGCTAACCTAATTGTGTAGGACACTAAGTTACCAGTAAGCACCTTTCTTCCTTAAGGTTTAATGTGATAATAAAACCTTCTTTGTTCTTATGTGACTTATGCTTATGCTTTAAGCTGAAATAATGCTTTCTTTCATTTGTTTTAAAATCCCCACATGTGGGGGAGGGGAATAAAAGTCAAAGGAATGGCTGTAATACTCTGCCTTAGCGTCCTTCCTTACATAGCAACTCCAGTTTGTAGTCCATTGAATGAATTCGTTTCCAGAAATAAAAGGGAATTGCTCTTTGTGCCTAGTTCATTTTCTATTGTTTTAAGTATTTTGAGTGAAAGATCATGAAGTGTTTTGGTCTATTTGTTGGTAGAACACTGAAGTAGTAGTGACCTTTCAGCAGTAAGCAACCTGAAACACCAACCCCATACCATCCATAACTTGGAGTTCACATGGCAGTCAGAGTGGCCAGAATCGTGCAAACTTAGCACATTCTTCTGTGACTTTATCCTGGGGCTGCCTGAGGAGCTGAGCTGAATCTTGGATCTTGACTGTAAGAGTGGAAAGAACCTTAGGGACATCAAGTCTGAACTTCTCATTTTCACCTGTAGGACTCAGGTCCCCAGGAATTCAAGCTCTGTGGTTCTAGGCCATTGCCTGAGGCTGCTTGTCCAGTTCTGGAGACCTTATCCTGTGTTTGCAGGTTTGCAACCTGTTGTGGGTGACCTGTACCCGAGTCGGTTGAGAAAACAAAAGAGAGGAACGGATCATTCTCAACCTGTGCTAAAGCAGAATCAAGCGGTACTGAGGTGGCCAGGTGGGCTGCTGCTCACACAGTTGAGTGCTCTTCGTGGGGCTGCGTCACCAGGTCTGACCCCAGGTGCCTCCCTCACTGGCTGCTGCATTGCTTGTTCATAATGACCCCAAATTCTTACCACTGAATTAGAGTCCTTAGGGACAGTTATTTTATATTGGCAGGAGAAGATGGGAGCTCCAATTTGAGGGTGGAAGGAAAGGCAGGAAAAAGGGAGGGCAGTCCTTATTATGTAGCTTTTACCTTTAAGCATGGAATAATGTATCAGATAAGCTTAGAGTTACTTTGGGAGGTACCCTGTTTAGCCTTGTAAGGGCTGAGATACTGGAGGATGGATGTGACTTGAGGGTGGCCTGGGGTCAGGATTAGGGCCCTTTGAAGATGATGGTGGAGGAGGGTGTGCCCAAGCCTTTGGCTCTGGCTGGGTTGGTCAGTTAGTGGGGAGCTGCTGGGAGGTACTAGGTTGATACCTATTTTAAATATCTCTTGGAAAGGCAAAACCAAAACAAACAAAACTCCTAAAAAGAGTAAATTTCTGTCCCCCCCCCCCCCCCCCACCTATTTAAAAGTTGCTGGAGGTGGCACAGAAATCTAACTTAGCTTATGGCAAGAGACTCTCTTTAAAGTAATACGCACTTTGATGAACTATTTAATAAAACATTTGGTTTAATAAGATGAACTCATGTATATGCTGTTTGAAAAGTGTAAAAGACTATGTATATGATTTAGGATGTTTATAGAAAGTGTTTGACTTTTAGCCTTGCCTTCCAATCCCTTTTAATGATTGTGTTGGTCTTTGGGGAAGCTGAGAAACGAGGGAATTAATCTTTTTGTAAGTTATCTGTTAGTCTAAAATTCCCTCCATTCCATTACCCCTCTTTATCAGGATACATTCATTAGATGCCAGCTTCAAAAATTCCTCCTCTTGAGTAGAGCCTCTCAAATACTTAAAAAATCCTGTTTTCAATTTATTTTGTCATTTTTACTCCTCCAAACATTAGGGTATTAAAGAAACATGCTAACATTAGTTGTTCTGACGGATTTTACACAGCCAAAATGTTTGCAAAGCAAACCATTTTTTATGAATAGCTATATTTATAAAACTTTATTTACTTGTTACTTTTCAAGCGAGTTTCTCAATGTTTTCCTTTGCAAAGCTATTTTTCAAAGAATACTGCATTTTGTCTATTCTTACTGTTTTGCTTTGACTTTCCTGTCACTTCAAGAGAAACTATTCTGAGACTTCCATGGTTGTATCCACTTTTGCAAATACTTTGATAACTGTTAATGCCAAATGACATTCTTCTTCTTATTGGACCTTTTAACTCTAGTTGACATATGAGGTACGTTTTATGTCTTTTACAAATAAATTCATGGCATTCATCATGTAAGCTCTTGTTTTGCTGACTCTATTTGCCATTGGTGTTGGATAAGCAGAACCAAGAGGCACAATGTCATGGTGACATAACACCCTGCAACTCTGGGCTCTGGGGCCAACTTGCCTGGGTTCAAATCCGACTCTGCCACTCATTAGCAGTGTGGTCTTGGAGGAGTTACTTAACTCTCTGTTTGTAAATTGAACTTCATAACAGCTCCCGCTTCATTGGGAAAATTAAGTGGAGTGAGTCATGTGAAGCCGGCAGAATAGTACCTGGTTCATGGCTCGTGACCACTTTCCTTACCACTAGGTAACGGCAAGAAACTACTGAGCCTTGCGACATGTAACGTGTTGTTCTTTTCAGAAGCATTTTCATAAATATTTTGTTATGTGTTAAGGAACATGGGCCTGTGATCCATGTGCTCAACTAAAAAGGCATAACCGAAAATTAACCACGTGTGGAAGGTTTAGGCCTTTAAAGTTTGAATGACCTTGGAATTGTCCTTTTGAACAAGAGCAACATTTACCATTTGATCTAGTGACAGCCCCTTATAGCACGCCTATGTTGGGGCATTATTGGGCCATCCTGAGGCCTGCAAACATGGACTTTAATGGCAAGGTGGAATGTGGGTGGGTCCTCTGTTGGCAGCTGGGCTTGCTACTGCCTCCTTGCTTCCCTCCTCATCTAAGAACTACTGCCAAGTGGACCAGAGGGAAGAGGACTCCCATCTTCACGTTAGCTTAGGCCTGGACTTTTTCAAGTCCTACCCATTTCTGGGTTCTCTAAACTGACGTCGTAAGCATAACCCTTTGGTCACTCAGTCATTCCACAGGTAATTACTGAGCTCTGACTGTGTGTCAGACAGTTGTCCAGGAGCTGGGACTATAATGAAGAACAAAACAGATAAAACGCCTCCGTGTGGGAGAGGCGGGCATAGATTGGGACATGAAGTCCAGAGCAGGTATCTGGGGATCAGAGTTAGGGGAAGAGCTTTTGAGGCAGAGGGGTTTGGGATTACAGAAGCCATTAGTCCGGAGAGAGCCCAGCAGCAGTGACCCAGAGGAGCCAAGAGCTTGCATGGCTGCAATGGTGAGAGTAGGCGGGGTGAGGAGGAGAAAACAAGGTGGGACAGGTAGATCTAGTGGCTTTGGAGACCACGTGAGGAATTTAAATTTTGTTCAGGGCGAGATGGAAAGCCAGTGAGTGGGGAGGGCTTTGAACATGGGAGGTGCAGAGCATATTTTGATTTTCAAAGGCCTCTCTGGCGATTGGTTTCGAATGTAGACTGTAGAACTAGGGACACTCGTCAGGTTAAGGTGACGGAGACTTGGGCCTTGGTTTCAGTTGTTTAGGTGCTGAAGGTGGTGAGTGGTGAGCTATTTTGAAGGTAGAGCCTGTAGGATTTTCTGATGTTTTTTGGTATTTGAGCAAGTGAGCCTGAAGATCTGTGCAAGATGTGGCCTGTGCCACTTATTGATGTAGGTGGAGGAGACTTCCAGAGTGAACGTGGGTTGGGCAAGGTGTATAGCTCAGTTTTGGACATGCAACTCAAACATCTTGAGAGAAGCTTTATGGAAAACACACGGTTGTCTTTCTGATGAGGCCAGAGTTTTTATAGGAATTCATAGCATTAAAAGAAAAAAAATCTATGTATAATATAATGAAGAGAGCCTTTTCCTTCTGAACTTGTATATTTTCTGAAATTACACATACTTTTGATGAAGGAAGGGGTGGTGAAGGGTTTTTATAATGGAATTAAGTAACAAGTGAAGCAACATTTTTAAAAAAAATTTTTGGGGGGTTCCCTGGTGGTGTAGTTACTAGACTTCGCCACTCTCACCGCCATAGCCTGGGTTCGATTCCCAGCCTGAGCACCAACCAAAAAAAAAAAAAATTAGTTTTCTAACCTTATATTAAGACATGTTTTCTTATTCTAATTGTGCAGGAGTTAGTGACCAAATGCAATTTTAACCTGTTCATATGGATCATTGCTTTCTAAATCAACCCTAGTCTTCTGTTTCATGACATCAGAGTACTTTCTAAAATCTTATTTTCTTTATCACATAGTGTAGAAGCCTTATCTATCATTTTCTCTTGAATTGGGAAAAGACACACCCAGTATTCTAACCGGGCAGGTCTTAGCTTTATTTAGAGTTATGTGGTATTTGACTTTTTACTGCCCTCACCTGCGAGGCTTGTGATTTTTGTGGGCCTGTTTAAAGTTGTCTGCATGGAGCTGATACGGGGGCTGTCTGGAAAGCATCCAGCCATGTAATATGAAAAATAGAGGCATTTATGGCTGGGGTTTTTCCGGACAGCCCTTGTATTAATGTTATGCCTTTCATTTGTAAGGATTTATAAGTGTTAAGCTCCATCCCCTCTAAGGGCCCTGCTGAAAACTTCCTTGTTTTTTATGGTACACAGTTCTTTGACCGTCTACCTGCACCGTGCATCCTTGTGTCTCTTTTCTAAGTGAGACTTGCACTTATTTAAAGGTTTGTGTTTGTTCTTTTCATGTTTCGAGGTCTTAGTGTTTATCATGCTTTTAAGAGTATTACAGCAAAATAAACTCACAAAAATGCATGCATTTAATAATGCACATGGCTGCTATTGGGCTGTGGCAATTTGGCTTAAGTAGTTTTCAATAATTGGATGACCAAAATGAATTATTATTTTTTTCTCTTATTTTTAAATTCCTTGTTAGCTGTAAACATGAGTATCTTTCACACATTAGAAAAAAAGACCCAGCATCCTAGAAGCCAAGGCTGCCCTTGGCTGAAGTGGATGTTCCCTGTGCTCTACGGTCATGGATCTGTGAGGTCTCATTCCCTTGGGCTGCCTTCTCTCTCCTGCCTCTTCTCGATTCGAATCTGTCTAAGGGCCCCGAGAAGCTTCCCTCCTTGTCCTCCTGGTGGTGTCACCCTGAGAGAGCTCAGAACCGCAGAAACTTGACATGTCCAGGCCGTTGCTTGGGTGGTGATTGCGTTGGGGTGGGTGTGGAGGGGCCGGGCTGGGGGGAGTTGAGCAGGGTGATCTCCACACTTGGTTTGGGGAGGAAAGGGTGCTGGGCTTGGGGTGCTGTCAGTCCTCCCCTCAGCTCCCTCCTCTGGGCGGTGGCTGTCATGACCCAGACCTTTCATTTCATACAAATACCCTGAGATGGAATGCTTTGTTGTAAAAGTCGGAGTTGATATTTAATGACATTTTCTTTTGATAAGAGGCGTTAGAGATGAAGAAGTCTTATTTGAGGAGAGTGGGAGTGACTGAAGGTGTCATGAGTGGGTTAGGACAGAGGGGAGCGGAAGGGGTGGTATCGGGGTAACTGTGAAGACAAATTCTTTTGATTTCTGTGATTGTTGCTGTGAGCTGGCTAAATTTATCACCCCACCCCACCCCACTTTTATTCCCAAGAGGTAAACAGAAACCATAAACCCTGGAGACCTGTGTGGCCAGTTACTACATCTGGAGTCTTTCCCACACTCAGGTCCCCTGGGTTTCTGCATTTCTGTGGTGAAAGAGAGCGTGAAACATCATGACGTCATCTCCTCTACGCCTGTTATTTGGTAGTTGCTGTTTGGCTACAAAGAACATTCAGTGTCTTTAGGGAAAATGAGGTTCCTTGCAGGCAGTTAGGTCATAGGGAAAGGCGCCTTTGCCTGTCTCCCCCAGCAGCGGGTCGTGTGGCATGTCTACGCTGTCTTTGAGACTATTCTTTCCTGTCCACTGGCTTTATAATCTCCTCATCCTGAGTTTGAGCATGGCTCTAATGGATGCCTCTCCTCTTGCCTTCTGTCATCTCACATCTCCTAGCAAACAGACCCATCTTGCTGTTTTCTAATTTTAAAATTTTGAAGAGGCATCAAATTTGTCCCGCGAATCTTTTTGAGCTGCTCCAGGCAGCCTTTGATTTGACCATATGAGGCCCATTTTTGTTGTTGTTGTTTTGGGTATTTGTTTGTTTTTTGTTTTGTTTTGTTTTGTTTTGTTTTGTATTTGGGGTCCTTTTAGAGGAGCAAAGCCTGTGGGGAGGGCAGATTCCTGTAGAAGAGATGTCACATCTTTGCTAAGCTGTTTAGAATATCATACCTTAATCTGTTTCCTCATCTATGAAATGAGCATATTGATGCTCTGTCTGCTTCACAAAGTTAATTATAAAGATCACATATGTAACTTTGGAGAGTTCAAAAAGTATGCAGATGAGAGGAGCATTATTATAAATCCTTTTCAATACAGTATCTTAAATTTTCCCCTAGACATTTCTGTAGTTTTGTTTATTTATTTGTTTATTGGGCGGTACCCTGGCTGGAAATCGAACCCAGGTGATGGCGTTGAGGGTGCCGAAGCCTAGCCCCTACCCAACCAGGTTCCCCCGCCCCCCATGCCCTCACCAGACATTTCACTTAATCAGAATTGTCATGCTGAACTGTTTGGTTTAATTTACATTTTACTTTTTTTTTTTCTTTCCTCCACCCACTCTCTTGTCTACATTTTACTTTTTTGCCATGTACTAAAATGTAAGTGCCTTGAGGTGGAGAACTTGCCATTGTTGGGGGGTGGGGGGTTCATTGCACCTAGGCCTTAGCAAAGTGCTTGCCCTACCTCAGGTGGTAATAGAAGTTTGAATGAATGAATGAGTGTGAGAGGGATCACACACACAGACCAGTCCCGTCGGTGTCCTGGTTCTGTCATTGAATAGCATTGTGACTTTGGATAAGTTGTTTAATGTCGTATAAGGCCTCTGTTGTTGTTTTTCTCCTTCTGCAATCTGGGGATACTAATACCTTACTCAGGAGTTTATGTGGATTGAATGAGTTAATGTAGGCAATGTACTTAGAAGGGTGCTTGGCATAAAGGACAACAATTTTCTCTAATAATTGAGGGCCATCAAGGGAGATGAATAATTGGGAAATACTGTTAGCAAGCTTTTTTGAGATTGATTTGTAAATGGTTTGGGAAAAGAATCCTTACCGTAATACATATGCAGTGTAACTTCTTATTTATAAAAATACTTGTGGGAAGAGTTATAAAATATCTCAGCTTATATTTATTTTAATAACTATTAAGAAACCTAAAAAGTATCTTACAAGGGGCTTTAAAGGTACTGAACCCTTGTTAGGACCAGGTGACTATTTGGAATAGCTTGTTACAGTTTAGTTGGGGCAGATGTAAATTTCTAAATCATTTGTTACCTTAATAAGATGAAAAGTCATGTCATGGAGAGCTAGGGAGAGTTATTTGCTCCTATTCCTCAAAGAGCAAATTGACTTTAGGTTGTCTGAATACTGGCAGGCAAAAGTATTGCTATATCAGCTAAAGTATTTGAGGAAAGGACAGTTTTTACACATTTCCCCCCTTAAAACATGTGTATGTACTTTATGAGCAGCTCTTGATCACATAACCAGGAAGTGCTTTGTCACAGAGGGGAGCTGAGCAGGGGGTGTGAGATCCGTGGCACAGATCTGGGGGGATGTCTTTCCCCACCCAGTTCTCCCGGTCCCTGTGTCCCATCCCCTTTTCCATTCAGTGCCCACCTTTGAAAACTGTGCTGCTGGTTTTCCTCTTCATCGGTATCATACTTACTAAATTGACTAAATGCCTACTTTGCGCTGCGCCCTAGGCCAGGGAGCTCTGTCCACTCAGCGAGCTCTCAAACCCCTGCCTGCACCTGTCCTTCAAGTTGCTGCAAACTCGGCAGCTCCTGCTTCCATGTGGCTCCTGACAGCAGCCTGTTTGCTTCCACCGCTAAGAAACTGGGCACTTCTTTGGTGGGAAGCGAAGTACCTAGAGGAAGGAATGGAGTGGTGACCTGAGGGAGCAGAGAGATGTCTGTCAGTTAGAAACACAGCAGCCATTTTCCGTAGGGGGAAAATAGCATAAATCAGGGTCGTCCAACCCTTTGGCTTCCTGGGGCTACACTGGAGGAGGAAGAATTGTCTTGGGTCACACATAAAATACACTAACATTATCAATAGCTGATGAGCTAAAAAATGGTTTGTGCGTAATTTTCATAATGTTTTAAGAAAATTTACGAGTTTGTGGTGGGCCACATTCAAAGCTGTCCTGGGCCGCATGCGGCCCGTGGACCGCAGGTTGGACAAGCTTGGCGTAAATGGTATTTAAATTCCCTGGGGCTGAAAATTCTCCAGTAGTGACATTTAATAGGTTCGTATATTCTGTTTCCCTAACCAGAGAACTCCAAATACCGTGTATTTGTAGCATTGTTGGTTACGGGAAAATGTGTTCTGAGTTCCCAATAGCAGGCTTAGAAATAAATGTTTCAGACCCAAGTGAAATCTTCAGCTAAGTTGGGGGTTACTACTCAGTGTTTCTTTGTTGCCTCGAAGGACCTTTGTGTAGTGAGATGTGAAAGTGTTCCTTTTGCTGCCTTTCGTTTTATCTCACTGTAGCACAATATGTTTCCCAAGATATAGGGGATATCTGCACACCACAATAAATATGTCCTCCATGTCTCCTAAAACTGTGCATGTTTTTTATTGGGGATTATGTATTCACTTGTCCAAATTTGTCATTTATTTTTGAAGATTTAGGAAGATGGAAATTGATAATATATTCTTGTGAGTCTAGATGAATTAGATTAGAACTCTGTAATGTCATTAATAAACTGGGGAATGGCTTAACAGTTTACTGCTGTAAATTTGGAAGTGTGTAGAAAAACACTGGGATTTGCATTAACAAAAGTGTTGGAAGTTTGGTGGTTTGGCTGTAGAGATCTGAATGCTAATGTCTGTCAGATACCATCTATATTTTGAGGAAAATAGTAGGGATTATATATTATTGATGGGCAGCATAAATTAAAATTCTACCTAGAAAGAGATTTGGGTAAGTTAGAAAGACGTTAAGGATATGTAAATATGGCATTTCTTAAAATTTAAATTGTATTTTAATAATCTTAATATGTATTTTAACTAAACAGCTATGAAGGTCTTTAAGTGAGAAGCTTAGAATAAAATAAATATAAGAATCTTGTGAAGATCTTCTCATATAGTTCAAATGGATTTTAAAACAACTTTTTCAGTACCGTATTTAGAAAGCTGCAGCATGGTTCTATTTTTTGAGGTATAAAATTTTAAAAGAATTTGTTGAGTAATTGAGATTTGGTTTGGGCAAGGAAAGGTATCTGGCAACTGAAAGTTGAAAGGAACTTTGGCTATTTATAGGTGGTCTAGAAACATGTAACTTGACCAACTTATTCTATAATTAATGTTTTTACTAGAGTTACCAAACGTGTGTCTGTTTATTTCTCTCTGGTCCAAATAATACAAAGCTATGGTCCATCATCTGCTATTTAGGTCAAGGTAGAAGTAAAGTTGAATAGTTTTTTTTTTTGTTTTTTTTTTTTAACAAATCATTGATTGCTAATTTTTTCTTTAATATTGAAAATGAGGATATCTGTGCTTTAGTATTTCCAGACTGAAATTCTTTGTAATTATAGCATTTTTTTGCATAACTCTTTATTATGTTGTAATCACACAGTGATACCACACTGAATATATTTAGGTAATTGTATATGTATATGTGTATTAACCCTTTGGTTCCCATGTCTTAGAGAAAGGTTTATACTTACGAATAAACCTTAGAAGGCTGGTAGGTTGTGTCATAAATGAGTGAAATGGATGACTGAGAAGTGCAGGCCTCATGAAAATTGGGATTTTGGGAGAAAATGTTAGCTAAAATTTTTAAAATACTGAGTAAGCCGCCTCCCCGCCCCTAGTCCCGTCTGCTGGTAGGCTCTGTCCCAGGCACCATGGGACCCCTGTTTTGAAGGTCACCGTAGTTGTTGTGGTTATCTGTTGCTGTGTGGCACACTACCCCACACCTTACTGGCTTAAAATAATTATCAATTTTCTTTCTTGATTTTGGAGGATCACCATCAAGTTCTTTTGTGGGGTCCATGAAGCAAGATGGGGGTCATCAGAGGCTTCTTTACGCCCACATTTGCTACCTGGGCCGTTGGGTCATCTCTTTGTCCTTGTGCAGCTTCTCCACGTGACGCGCTTGGGCTCCCTCATGGCCGCGTGGCAGTATCAGTGCAGTCAGACTTCTGCACTCTTGCTGGCTTGCCCCAGAGTGAGCATGCTAAGAGGTCTGGTTGGAACCTCCAGGCCTCCTAGGGTCTGGCTTCAGAAGTTACGCAGTGCCACGCAGTGGTCACAGGCCAGCTCAGGTGCAAGAACAAGGCCGAATGGGCTTTACCTCTCTGAGGGAATGGCCTGCACACGGGGGCCGCCTTTGGCAACAAGCTACTCGGTTATCGTGGCAGCTCCGTGCCTTTCCTGGTCTTACTCCCTGCTGCTCTTACACAGAAACCCTGTGCCTTGGAGCTTGACTTACACATTTTCCGCTAGAATACGTGTATACACCTCCTATATGCATTTATTCCTTTGCCTCGCTTGGGCAGGAAACTGTATTGGATAATTTTTTCTATTCATCAAGAACATCAATGCCTTAAGCGATAGCCTACTTTTTTTTTTTTTTTTTATTCTAAGCACTAGATAGGTTCAATGTCTTGTCTATAATAGTAATTCATCTGTATTTGTGAATTGATATTGGATATTTTGGAAGGGTTGCATTTTTATTGTTTACAGCTTATTATAGAGCTTTTTATTTTTTCTACCAAAAATTATGTCTGATTCTCAACAATGTTTTTTAGAAAAAGAATCTAAATCTAAATTTGAACTTGGGAAGAACAGAGTCCTGAGAACTGAGATTACTTCTTGTGAAGGACACGGTCCTCCTATTTGACAGCAGCAAAGTGGCCAAAGGCCCTTAGTTGTTTCCACCCATCCAGTGGAATACAGGCTAAGGGACTGTTGGACACAGATGTGTATTTTGTAATACATAATATTTTTGAGATTACGTATTGTGTGTGGAAGACATCCCAGAAGATAACAAAAATGAATTCCCATTATTTGAGTTACTTGGATTTTCTACTCCCAGTACATTAGTTACTTTTAGCAGTTGGCCCATAACCACTAGCATTGAGCCTTCACGGACCTAAGTAGCATCATGATGAGATTTTCTTTCTTCTTGTTTGGAAACTTTTGCTTTACTGTAACTATTACTGAACTGTATTTGCACACTTCCTTCACTGCAAGGAGAACAATAAATGGCTAGGCTACCCTCTCAACCCTAGCAGGGAGGGGAGCGTTTTTCCCTTAAAGAAGGGAAATATTTTTAAACGTGTACTTTAAGATTAGAATATGTTTACATTTCTTTAAAAATACTTTGTATCTCCAGCTTAGGGCTTCCATGGTTTTTGTGAGAACCTACTGTATTGATTTAAATTGTTTGTCTATAGAAATGACGGTAATGTTTTATTTGTCAGACTACTTAATTCCTAAGATTTTAGGGGTCATTTAGAGAAATGCATTTTCACCGATTTTTCCCATTTTCACCAATACTATAGATTGACAAACATATCACCTCCATTTTGCAGAAAAAGGAAAGAAGCTACACTTGACTCTTCGACAATATAGGTTTGAACTGTGTGACTCCACTTATACGCAGATATTTTTCAATAAATAATTTGGATATTGTTTTGGAGGTTTGTAACAATTTGAAAGAACTCACAGACGAACCTTTTGTTTTCCTTTTTTTTTTTTTTTTGGTTGGTTCCCTGAGCGAGGTTCTAACCCAGGCCATGGCAGTGAGAGCGCCGCTGCCTAGCCACTACACCACCAGGGAACCCCATGTTTTTCTTAATAACATTTTCTTTTCTCCAGCTTGCTTTTTTGTAAGAATATAGTATATATAATACATGTAACGAAATATGTGTGAATCAACTATGTATGTTATTGGTAAGGCTTCGTGTCAACAGTAGGCTATTAGTAATTAAATTTTGGAGGAGTGAGAAATTATATGCAGATTTTTTATTGTGTGAGGGGTTGGCACCCCCGACTCCTGCGTTGTTCAGGGGTCATCTGTAGTCCCTTTCGAGCTCAGTTTGAAGCTTGCAGCCTGAAAGCAGAGTCCGGGCTGGGTTTCCTTAAAATGAAAGGCCCATTCTAATACCTTTTTATACATTTCACTAGAGACTAATGCTTTGTTAATCTGATTAAAGCAGAATTTCTTCAGTAAACAAGTGAACTGTTGGATCTCTGTTTCCCAAATTGTGTGAGGAACACTGTTACTAGGTGTTCTATTAAAAAAGGGTTTTGTGATCTAATATTTTAGTGTAAACAAAGTTTATTGCAGAACTCCTTGTACCGTATAATATCTTAGCATGTATTATGAATTCCTAAAACATTTGTAGCAACAAGCATATTTTGCAGAGCCTTTTTTTTAGCACACTTATTACCAATGTTCCAGGGAATACAATTTGTGAAATATCAAAATATTGTTCTCTCTTTGTATGTGGAAAAATTGTATACTTTGGAATTAGTAACATTATTTGGGGCTTTTTTGTAGTATTGTTAGTAGTAGTTGTTGGCAAATTGCCCTGCCCCTGGTGACCACCGTTCACATTACTGATACTGGCATCTCCTGCAGATTCCCCCTTTGATGAATGTATTTCCACAGTAAGAATATTTCTTACTTTTTAATACCCAAGCTTCACAGGACAAAAATCTTTTAATTCAACAATTTTTAGCTTATGTTTTCATAGGGAAAATTTATATGTATATGCCTGCAAACCCATTATGAAATTTTAAACACAAATGTGAGGGAAATATCTCAAATTACATTTTTAGTATGATGTGGACATCTTGAAAACAAACTCAGTGCCAGCTGAGAAGATATATGCCATGTTGCTGTCTAAAACCAACCATCTTACCAGTTCTTTGTCTTCTAAGTAGCGTTTTAAGCATTTTTACATTCACCGTCATAGTTAAGTGTTAAGAGTTGTGCCGTGTGTTACGTTTTAGAAAACTGGTTGAAAGTCTTGGGTAGACATGTATTATACTATGTTTTTCCTAAAAGACTAGGGACAGCAGTTCTCAACCTGTGGGTCGCGACCCCTTTGAGGGTGGAACAACCCTGTCACAGGG
This sequence comes from Lyroderma lyra, assembly GCA_004026885.1. Classification (NCBI taxonomy): domain Eukaryota; kingdom Metazoa; phylum Chordata; class Mammalia; order Chiroptera; family Megadermatidae; genus Lyroderma; species Lyroderma lyra. The sequence goes on from PVJL010004034.1 coordinate 63,081, forward strand.
GTCACCTAAGACCATCGGAAAACACGTATCAGATATTTACATCACAATTCATAACAGCAGCAAAATGACAGTCATGAAGTAGCAACGAAAATAATATTATGGGGGTCACCACCACATGAGGAACTGTATTACAGGGTCGCAGCGTTAGGAAGGTTGAGAACCACTGGACTAGGACAATCTCAGCTTTTTGTTTGCTCGTTTGTTTGTTTGTCTTTTTTTCTTCTTCCAGAGCATGGGTTTTATAGTAAGCATTACTGCCACTAAGTTAGGGAGACAATCTTAACTCATTTAATCCTCATAACAACCTGAGCAGGTGGGTGACCTTATTCCTGGTTTACTCATGAAGGAGTGGAGGCGTGGATGGTAGAGTAACTTGCTTGCAGTCCTACAGCTGGGAAGTGGCAGGGTTGGGAATTGGACCTGTGCAGTCTGCTGTCAGGATCTTCACTGCGATGCTAGTCATTGAAATTACTTGTTTCCAACTTTTGTAAATTGAATGTTGTTTCTAGAAGTATATACAGAGCAAGTTAAATTACAGCAGAGTGTTTGATCGTCTGGTAGTTTGTGTTTATAACAGTGAAAACTCTGTTCGCTTTGGTATTGAGAAAAGTTTATGCCAAACAATTTATTGGTAGTGAAGTTGGCCCTTTGGGAGATCACCGTGACTACTTTCAGGCCTCAAAATGTCATTTACTGCAATAGGGTAATAAATAGTTTTACTAAAGTCTGATGTTTAGTAAATAATTTTGTGTGGCCCTGAGGTGTCTCCTGACATTTCGTGGTCAGCTGTTCATGTAACTGGGCAAATTCTATCACAGAGGAAAAGAAAAGCAAATATTTATTGAATACGCTCTGTGTTCAGATGTTTAAAACAGAATTTGTTTAATTCTCATGAGGTGAGAATTATTATCCTTGTCTTAAAGAAGAGAAAGCTCATGTACATGGAATAACTGGTCCTAGAGTATACAACTTGTATATAGATTGATTCTACTTTGAACCCTGGTCATTTGGATTTTATGGAGAGGCAGAGTAAGTGCAGTTAACCTCCCTTAAAAGTTTTTCTCCATTCAAAGCATGTGTGCCTGCGTGACAGTGGGGCCTCAGTTCATGGGAAGAAGGTCTTTTGTGGCAAGCCCTGGTCTGGGTCTGTCAGGCAGCGGTCTGGGTAGGCCGTGGCTGTGGTGGGGCCTGTGGGAGCCCATGGGGAAGTCAGGGTTTCTGTAGATAGAACGGCCGAGAAAACACTGGGCGGGGGCCTTTCTTCCCTCCCCATTCGTTGGTATTTATAAACTGGATACACTCTTCAAAGGCATTGAAAAATACCCTGGAACCAGCATGACACAATAACAAGATATGCCTTTAAAAGGCTGCTGCTGTCATCACCACCACCATCGTGGGTATTAGATGGTTGTATTTTTCTATGAAAGCTGAATAATCAGAGATAGCCCTAGAATTAGAACAGAAAGGCATTTGTGTGTCTACATGGCCTATAGGTCTTCCCTATCCATCTGGATAGTCTCAGTACTCTTTTTTTGTTGCATGAGAACTTTCCATCAAATTCCAAATGAACAATTCTCTTTTGCTGCAAAAGTGTAGAAATGTCACAGTTGCTATTGAACAACTCATTTTTACTTCATAAAGTCATTCAGGTACTTCAGGGACCACAAGAACATTAAAATCTTGGCCTACCACAGATGCAAAAGTCTCAAAATAAAATAAAGTGACCCATTTGGTGTTTCAAAAGTGCTTTTGATGAAATTACTGAAAATACAGAGGTGGAGAGTGAGGACTGGCTGGCTGGAGAGTGTATACTGGTGATGGTCTTTTAGCCATAGACATTTTTCAGAGCAAATAGATTTTCCGAGTTTATAACTGGGAACCAGGGGATCAACTCACCACAGCTCTTGGTGGCGCTTCCCCACTTGTAGGCAAAATAATTTGAAACTTGTCAAAAAGCCAAAGGTTGAGGATTGCCTTATTCTTGGTCCTAAACCTAGACCTGTTTTATAAATAGTTGATTTCCAGGCCAAGGTGTCCCTGCATGACACATTCCCATAAATGTCGTGCTGCCACAAATGGCTAATCTTAGCAGAGGTGGAATTCTGTGTCCACTCAGTGTCCCTGCTCTCCTAGGCAGTCATCCCTGTGCAGCTCAGCAGGTGTAAGTCTTGAGTGAGGTCCGCATGCTTTCCTGGTTGCTCCCAAGACTCTGTGCCTTTTAAAACAACTTGACGTGAAATCCTTATGGATCCTCAGCACAGTATCGGTTATATCGGTACCTGGGCAAAATGGTGTGCATGGGGTGACCTTCCGAAACTGCCAGGTCTGCAGACCCCATGCAGGAAGGGGAAGGAGAATACTTTCAGGTTGTCCTGAAAGCTTAAATCCTGTTTCTCGGAACCCAGACATGATGGGATAGTCTTGAGGAAGGGGCGCTTTCAGGACAACCTGTCTTTCTGAGGAGAAGGAAGGAAGGAATCATGCATTTTGTGGGAAGTATAACATTTCACACTGTAAAAACAATCTATAAAAAACCCCAGGATGACCCCACTTTGTCTTGGGCTGGTGGGCCCAGAGGTCTCAGTCTAGGGAAGAAGCAGGTGCCCGGACTTCAGGGTCAAAAAGAGAAAAATGGGCGGAGGTCTACGAGAGGAGAGCAGTTATAGAAGTGACAGTGCCTTCTGCCCCTGCCAGAGGTGCTGGCAGTGTCAGCACTGAGGCAGCCCGGGGCTGGGTTCTGGTGGTTGCAAGGGAAGGCTGCACCTGACACACTGGTGGCAATGAAGGTGGCCTGCAGATGCCATCAAAGACACTAGAAGGCCACTGGGGTTGACCAGGAGTAGGAGCATTAGGCCAGTGGGCATAGCAATTACCAGAGCTCTTGGCTGCAGGGAGGCATGTATGTAGCCTCTTGGTGGCCTTTTGGGGACCTGAAAACAGACTGTGGGCTGGAGAAGATTCCTGGAGTTTCATGAATGGGGTATCGGCCAGAGACCTTTGGTTCGTTTCCACTGTGGGAGTCTTTCAGATCCTTCAGGTACGCTTCCTGGGGAGGTGGCCAGGGAGGCACCTGTTCAGGTGTGCCTTCTTTTATTTTTTAATTGATAGTACTGAGATTAAAAATATCTATTGTATAGTTTTGTTCTGAGAAACCTTTGGCCAGTAAGTTTCAAAGCTTAGAGAGAAGCAGTCTTCAGATTTCCACCTGAAATTTTAATGATCCAAGCATCTTGAAGAAATGATCAAAAGAGTGAATTTCATTAGGAAAAAGTAGCTTACTGAGTTTTATGTTAAAATACACAGAATTCATTGTAGTTTGAGATGGAAATTTCCATGGAGATGACTAAAGCTGAGGATCTGCCTGATTCAGGGTCTCCCCACCTCCCTGCTATTTAAGTGAAGTTTCCCCAGGCTTTTACAGGCCCCACGCTGTTAAGATCTGGGGCCGACGTCTGTGTAGTCCTTTAGAAGGACTGGCTTACAAGCTTTGCTGTGTTTGTGTTGCAGGTGGCCATTTCTGGGTCATTCACTCTCTTCCCTCCCCCTCACGGACTGGCTGCTTCTACCCCCATCTCATTTTTATTAGTGACTAAATTAATGATTGAATAACCTGTTAAATTACAAGGGTTTTGTGCAATAAGGTAACATGCCTTATGTTGTTTATCAAAAACAGCTTAAATTGAGTCCATTATACCAATGATCAAGATGTAAAGCAATTGTTGCACTGTTTTTGCATGCCACTAGCATCTTTTTTCAATAACTCAAAAGTAGTTTATATTGAATAAATGAGAGCACTGAAGTAAATTTAAGATTTCAGAAAATTTCAGAAAACCTCCACATACTGTGAAGGCATGTAAGATTTGTTTGGTCCCTCATGAATCTTGAAAATTGTGACATATATTGTTAAGTACATGATCACACTATAAAGTGTTTTCCTTCTTTCTGAGGGAAATATTAAATGCTACTACTCTATGTAATGCTGTATTATTGATATGTATCCTCTTCGCTATGCATGAATGTTTTCAAAGTGAATATTTACACTATTTAATATTTTATTTGCATTACCTCTTGGATAAAAAGTAAATAAGGATAATATTAATTATTTGTTTTGAAAGAAACCTTATCTGTAGATTCTAAAATTGTACTTGTGAGTAATGTAAACAACTGTTTCTTTACTTTCTGAGTTGTCATCATGTTTTATTCTATTTGGAGCCTGAATCATTTTACTTTGGAGAATTTGTTACATATGATGACAGGACTTGGACGAGGGTAATAAAAACCTACCACTTTGATTTAAGCCACGTCAGATACATCATGAGTTTTCTATTTTAAGTAAAGCATTTGCAGGAATGTATCTGATAAACATATATTTAGTTTAGCTGTGGTTTTATTCATTTTAATGGCATATACCACATTAGGCTCTGCACATACGAGGGCTGTCCAGAAAGTATCCAGCCACGGAATATGAAAAATAGAGGCATTTATGGCTGGATTTCTTCTGGACAGTCCTCGTATATGAGGACAATATTAGCACTTGATGAATAAGTTCATTTTTACTTGTAATTTCCGTGCAGATCATTTCACATTTGTACATACAGGTTTACCTGAGTGTGAAATTTGTACTGAGTTTGTGATGAATGAAATGTTATGAATGGACTGTTTAGCCAAAGCAATTGCATGTTTTCATATTACTAGCATTAGATTCATAATTTAAACTTATGTAATTATTTAAGAACAGAAATTAACTAGCCCCCTTTTAAAATTAAATAACAAGTTGACCTAAATGATCCTTTGTAGCTACAGAGTTCAGAATGGAAATGTGAAGGCTGGGATGCAAGGAGTGAGGGAGGTATGGAGAGAATTGTTTTTTTCCAGGGATGCTGTCGCCTCAGGTCCCCATGAAAAGTAAATGGGAAAAATGTATGATTTTTCCGAGTAATGAGAAAGAGGAATAGAAAGATGTCTCTGTGTACGTATTTTGCTGTCACACTTCGAATGATTTCTGAAACTATGCCAAAAGGACATACTAATGTAAAAAACAAAATCCCTAACATGTGTAAATGGATTTCTATTACTGTATCTTTCTCTCTCTCTCTCTCCCTTTTTTTTTTTAATGTGGGTAGTTCCCTGACTGGGAATCGAACCCAGGCCGCAGCGTTGACAGCGCCGAAGCCTTAGCCACTGCACCACCAGGGAGCTCCCTGTTACTTATCTTTCATCGAAGTCCTCGGGTGAAATTTTCAAGTGCAGAAACATGATCTGCCCATTTCTCCTTCCTGGGGGTCACTCCCATCTTCATCTGAGAGAGTCGTTGCCTTTGAGCTGTCAGCTGCCTCCTTGTCTTCCGTACTGGAGATTCATAGGCTTGTGCCCACGCTGCTGGCAGACCCTCAGAAGCCTGTCTGGGGAGGGATCATTAGTGGTACCAGCTATTTATTCCTCTAGAAATTTAAAATTAACTCCCTTGGTTCAGTCTGTTAAATAAATTCTAGATGAAGAGTAACAGCACATACATTGTTGGGTAGTAAAAAAATTACTTAGAATCTGCCTCTTCTTGGTCTTGTGACATTGAGATTCTCAAGGAGGTAGAAAGAAAACGTAAGTTTTTACATTAGATAATAGTTAGATGCAATGCATTAGAATCAGTCCTACTGAATCGCCAAAAGATGAAATCATTGTCACAGGTAGCAGCTCTATTTGTTTTCATTAACCAGTGTAGCAGCTGTCAGTGGTGAGACATCATAAAACAAACACAAAACCAAACCAAAAACTGCTATGGTACCTTGAAGTTTGTTGAGCAGGTACTTTGTGTTTTGGCCTACTTTAGGTATACTGTGCTAATCAGAGATGAGCCTGTATGAGGGGTGTTAAAATTTCTACAAAGGATGATGAGCTGTGTCACGTGGCTGATACAGGCTAGGAAGTTACAACCGCTACAGTGGAGGTTTGAAAACACCAACACCAACACCCCATTATGGGTGTTTGCAGAGGGTCTGAGAAAACTTTGTTTCATCTTTTTGGAGTGGTTTGAGGAGGGTTGGCTTTGGGGTAGGAAGGTAAATGTATTCTGAGGAGAAGAGGTTCAGAGGGGGGTTAGCATGAGGGTTCTAATTTAGCTAGAGGACAGGATGCTCGAGCGAAGAGGAAGGAAGGAAGGGCTGTGGGGGACGTTGGCCCAGTTGCTGGCAGGCATTGAGGTTCCATCTTGACTGGAGCATTGGGGTGTCTGTCAGTCAGTGTCTGCTTGTGGCCTGCCTGCTTTTCAGCACACCCAACTCCTCCGTCACGGGCCCTAGGATCTGCTGAATGACGTGACGTAACAGGGATAATGTGATGGCACGTGGTGAGGAGCGGGACTCCTGGATTGTCAGTCGGCATGGTTTACATCTTGGATCTGTCACTACTAGTTACATGCCCTTGCTGAATCTCTCTGTGCCTCAGTGGCGGTAAGCAAGTTAAATGAAGTGAAAAGTGAACTATGTAAAGCACACAGGCTCCTTCCAAATAATAAAACATGCTTGTTTCCTGGTGAACTTCTCAGGCGATCTGGGACTGTGTCTCCCATCTGTCCTGTTACGAGTGTAGCGCCCAACACGTCTGTGAAGCAACCCAGAGACAAAGTGTGAGAGGAGCTGGACAGATGGTCAGCATGGAAGAGATGTAGGGTAGAAGAGAAAATGCCTTTTGTATGAAGCACAGGTAGCTGCCTCTACGTTCGCTTCGTGTAGTGAAGTGTGCCTCCCTAGAACAAAGATGCTCATCTACCTCCTTTCTGTGGTCAGGGAAGGGAATGAAAGAAGCATCCTCAAGCCAGGCCTACTTTGGGGGCTTCGAGACGGAGTTGGAGTATCCTAATGGGTCCAACTTGGTGCCTGAGGAAAGGAAAGAGATTATAGCTTGTCTGCCAGACGGGGAGAAAGCACTTTCTTAACTTTATGAGAGTGAGGTTTGAGCCACAGCTCTGGCCGTAGACCCTGAGACCCTTTGCATTTCCAGAGGTACCCGTTGTAATTTCTGACACTTGGGGTAACTTGGAAGGTTGGAAACTGTAGTTTTCAGTTTCCCAGAGACTCATGAACTAGAGTTGCAAGCCCTAAGGGTGTGGTATGTAGAAGCTGCACTGGTCTCTAACAGTGAAGCACAATACCTGCTCAGATTTGGGGGTTGAGCGGATTGGCTTCCTAGTGCCCCCGAATAATCACATGTAGAATGCTCAGGGAGCCTCTTGTGAATGACTGGGAAAGACAACTTCAGTGGGAGATGAGCAGCCCACCCCTGAAGAAGGCAGCAGCCTCCCACTGTCGTGGGGTTTGACGCTACAGTTTGTGCCGCCATTGAATACACAGGGGTGTAGTCCTGCTGGGAAGAGGTTCTTTATCCCGGGAGGTGACTTGAAGAAATTCTCAAAATGGGGTTCCGAGAGCCTGCTGTGTTGCCCTGGAGAGATCTAGTTATTATATTGTAGACTTTTGTACAGTATACATTTATTTTACTTTAGTACAGACTTTTTCTTTTATGGTGAGTCAACTTGCTTTTGATTTTGAAAGTTGTTGCCAACATGCTGTGATGTGGAGTAAAGAAGTTTCCTTGGTTTCCTAGGGGAGCGCTTGAGCAAGGAAGAGCATGATACATGGAGGAAAAAACCTTCTAGGCCTCTCACACTCGGAATGCCATTATTTTTGAGGAACTCTAGTATCAGCTAGATTAATCTTTGTAAGTCTGAGACAGGCGGAATAAGAGGAAGTAGGAAGGGAAAAAAAGCAACTTTGTGTTTTCAAATATAGCAAAACAGTATCGATCACCAACCTGATTAGCACAGTTTAGGGTTGCTTTTAAGTATAATTTTTGAGAAGGCGGCTTTTTCACTCTCTCACTTTATGATGAAAAATATATAATTATAGCTAACCTTCAGACGGCACCCTGTATCTGCCTAGTGCTGCCCTATGTGCTTTGCAATTTCCTATATATAAATATTGATTCCTACATACAATACTGTGAGGGTAGAAATAATTATTACCTCGGTTTTACAGTTGAGGAAACTGAGGCACAGAGGTTAAGAAACTTACTCAAGATGACTCCTTAGTCCAGGAGTGAAACTGGGGTCAAAACCATGGCGCCCTGGTATCCGGAGTTACTTCACCACGTCTCCTTCCTGACCGTGCACGTGGACTGCTCGTGTTTGCTTTGGAAGTACCCAGTCCACCTTCTGTCACCATGAAGAACCTTATTTAATAGTAGGAAATTTTAGTGCTGATATCTTCTATAATGCTAAGTCAGCTTTTTGCAGATCTTGGCGAAAAGTTCCTGGTGGTATTGTGTTCCTGGTGACAGTGTCAGGTATTAGGGTAAACAACTTACTTATTGGGCTGAATTATTTTTGGCTTTTACGATCAGCGTTGGCTGAAGTATGGTCAACCTCTGTACTTCTTTTATTTATACATTTATATATTTTTATATATTTATTATTAGATTCAGGTGTACAAAACAACGTAGTGATTAGACATTTATACACCTCACAAAGTGGTAATCCCAACTTTACTACTCATCTGATGCTGTACATAGTTCTTACAATATTATTGACTGTATTCCCTATGCTGTACTTTACATCTTGTGACTGTATATGTATTTTTTAAAATTATATTTTACATTCAGTATTCTTTTATAGTAGTTTCAGGTGTATAGCATAGCGGTTAGGCATTTATATAATTTATGAAGCGATCCTCCCAGTAAGTCTAGTGCCCATCTCACACTATACATAGTTATTACAATATTGTTGACTATATTCCCCACACTGTATCCCATGGCCCCGTGACTGTTTTGTAACTACCAGCTGGTCCTTCCCAATCCCTTCACCTTTTTCACCCATTCCCCCGACCCTGCTCCCATCTAGCAACCATCAGTTTGTTCTCTGTATCCATGAGTCTGTTTTTCTTTTGCTTGTTTATTTGTTCTGTTTAGAGTCCACAGATGAGCAAGATCATATGGTATTTGTCTTTCTCAGTCTGACTTATTTTACTTAGCATATTACCCTCTAGGTCCATCCATATTGTTGCAAATGGTGAGATTTCATTTTTTTTCATGGTAGGGTAATACTCCATTGTATGTTTGTACCACAGTTTCTTTATCCAGGCATCTGTTGGTGGCATTTCGGTTGTTTCCATATCTTTGTTATGTGCACAGTGCTGCAGTAAACATAGGGGTGCATATATCTTTTCAAATTAGTGTTTTGGATTTCTTTGGATAAACACCCAGGAGTGGAATGGCTGGGTCATAAGGTAGCTCTGTTTGTAATTTTTTGAGGATCTTCCGTACTGTACTGTTTTCCGTAGTGGCTGCACCAATTTGCACTCCCACCAACAGTGCACGAGGGTTCCCTTTCTCCACATCCTCACCAACACTTGTTTGTTGATTTATTGATGATAGCCATTCTTACAGGTGTGAGGTGATATTTCGTCGTGGTTTTTATTTGCATTTCTCTGATGATTAGTGTTGAGCGTCTTTTCCTATGTCTATTGGCCATCAGCATGTCCTGGTTATAGAAATGCCCATTCAGGTCCTCTGCTCATTTTTTAATTGGATTGTTGTTGGTTTGTTTTTGGTGTTGAGTTGTATGAGTTATTTATTAAACTTTGGATATTAACCCCTTATCAATTTTGATGAGATCCTGGGCTGCAGCAGGCATAGCATTTACCTGGTCCACCATCTTGGACCTTCTCCTGTGTACTTGTGAGATAGGTTTAATATGTGACAGTCACCAGATGGCCGACCATGATGACCCATGTGCACGTGTACGTATATGTTAGTGATATTTTGGCGTGCCCCCAGTGTGCTAAACCTTCCAGAACACCTGAAGTAGTGACACATTTTATGTGTTCCTGGAACTTACAAACACACGACATTCTAAAACAGTTGTGAGAGTTCAAAAATTCCGCTAACAGAATAGCATTCTCATTAGAGAAAATTTGGAAAAATAGAAGTGCAAAATAGGAAATAAAGGCCACTTACATTACCACTGCAGAGCTAGCCTGTTGCGTTTTACTTTGTTTCCTGGGCATGTTCTTTTTCCTGCGTGCACGTTCCTGGCCGCGCTATCTCAGAGCAGCAGTTTGTGTTGTTAATGTGTTGTCGCTCTCCCAGCCAAGGTGCAGAACACAGAGTGTTTCACACATGCGTTTTTGCTGGAGAAACCACAGATATGTAATTGTTCATAATGTTTCCTAGCTATCTCGTGCATCATTTCCTCTCTTACTTCCTCAGTGTCACTGGCAGTCCTGCCTGCTCTCCAGTTGTGACATCTGAGTCATCACCGCCATCTCTCTGCTCAGGACTGCTCAAGGAGCCTATTACTAAGTTCTGTTATTTTTCCGTCTCTAAACTTTCTTAGATCTGTACTTTATTTTTCAACTGCTGCAACCCTAATCTGCACTTCAACGGTCTCATGCTGTCACTGTCATTTTTTTTTCTTTTGCCTCTAACTGCTTCTCTCTTCTGTCCACACTGAAAAATGTCATTTTCTCACAAGTGTTTTTGTCAGCATTGCACTCTTAGCAGAACTCCCCCATCTTGACGCCTCTGTTATTTCCAGTTATCCTTTTATCATTTTAAGATTCCTGGGCGTGTCCCCATTCATTTGATACATTCCATGCAAGACAAAGACATACCTTGGTTCTTTGCTACTGCTTCATTGAAAGTAAATTGGACAGGCCCTCATAGAAAGTGCAAAATGTTGAACATTTTTGCCATCTCCAGCCTCTATTCTCCATTGCATTTAGACCCATTGGAATTTTTCTAGCCTCCTATTTAGTATTCCTTCTGTTCTATAATTCACACTTTAGTCAAATATGAAAGAATCCACGGTCTTCCATGAAACGAAGGCAGTGCAGTTAGATACAGTTTTCCCTTTTTAAAAATGCCCTTGTTTGGCAGATAAAAAGTTTGCAACTCTGTATTGATTCCCTTAACCCCAAATTTAAAAGAATTTCCCCCCCTGAATTATGTAAGTGTGAGAATAAGGACTTTAAACCATAGCAGTAAAAAAGAAAAAGAAAGTGCAAGGGGAAGAGAGAAAGACATAGAACAGCCAGTAGCAGGGAGTAATATTATCAAGCTGCATCCTTTGCTAAAAATGTGTTATTAGTGGGATGTTTTTCTTTGATAAAAATGCTTTTGTGTGCGATTTTTAACAGTCTCTTTGTAGTTCTTTGTTTCTTCTCAGCTACATGTGTATGTTTATTTTATTCATCTTGGAATAGAAACCATAAATGTGTTGAACACATTATTTCTTTATTTGTCCCCGAATCCCAGCATCTAGTTAATGCGAGGCATGCTATGTACAGTCAATAGAAGATTGCTGATTATATGTCAGTATTTTGGGACATAAAAATCTTATTCTTTGCATCTACGCGGTTTTAGTTCTAGTTTTGTTTTGTTTTTGGTTTCTCCTTCCTTTCTTTTTCTTTTTTTTTTTTTTTTTAAACATTACTAGAACAAAATAACCTGACTCCCTAAAACCAGTGTCAGAAACCCACGTTTTAACAACTGCCCACAGGTAATAGCATCTGGTTATCCACGTGGAGTTTTATTTGCAGCCTGTGTTGGTGGCATCTATGGTTTCATTCTTCTTGTGCTGCTACTTGGCTCTAAAATCGCAGCTTTTGCTTTTGGGGACGGGGCCAGAGAGGGAGGCTAGCCCGAGGCCACGTGGAAACGAGCAAGCCCGCCTCTGCTCCTGTCAGTATCCGAGCTGGGGAGAGAAACATGCACGGGTTGTTTTATATTCCCAAACTGCCGTAGTCTCCGCTGTGACTCTGGCATGCCTTCATACTTACAGACACCAATCTTGTCCTTTACTGGGTTCAGCCAAAGCTGGGAAAGTGGGAGGAGGGGTGGAAGGACTTTGATACAGAAAGCCTGGTGGGAATTGATACAATTCTGTTTTCGTACACTGGATCTCCAGTGACCCTTATTTTGAAAAAGCCTATGATTCTCTAATTATAGTGTGTTCCATTGGCACAAGTGTGGCATCATAAATTTAATAAGTTAAAATGGATTCTATAAGAGATTAGGCTTTTCAGTCTAACAGTGGAAGGATATTGCATGATGAGATAGTGGAAGGGAAACAATAGAGGTATTATGTAGCTGCCTGGGACATCTGTTACCTGAAAACACACTAGTATACCAGGAAGAGGAGATAATAGGTTGCCTAACCTGTGAGCTTGCTCACCATGTTCTTAGAAAGTAAATAGGTGAAATTCAGTGTTTCATGTCTTTGCACTGTCCCACAGTTCATGCCCTGCAACATTTTAGCTTGTTACTTATTTTGCATCTGCTCTCACTTTGCTGTCTTTTAAGCCATTGCAACAATGAAATGAATTGTTTTATTTATTCTGTTTACAAAAGCAAAAAATGTTAACTGCTCAAATAAAATGGAAGTATATTGGAGGCATCATCATTGTATGACGTATTTTTATCCTTGCTTGAGAGGCTGAGGATTGAATTTATGTGCTAGTGCACATCTGGAATGGGGAGGAAATAGATGGAGTTTGCATGCAAGCAGTTTTTGATTCATGCTGAATTTTCTGCATCAGGATGTTTTCATTTATAGAGGGCATCTTATATGTATTAACAATATTAAATATTTCTGAATGATAATTTTCACAAGGGATCACTGGCTTAATGGATTCTAGTACAATAGCAATTCTCCATAACCAGGAGACTAGAGAATGGGACATGTTTGGATTATGGTCCACATTATGGTTCTACTCAAGTGGTTTGGTTGGAAAAGCAAAGATTTGGCCGAGCTTGCACTGTTGTGATTGCTGAAATACAAAAGGCTAAGTAATGGCTCCTCAGTATTTTGACTGGAAATCTTGAAGTTTCTCTGTATCACTCTTCTTGTCTGTGTAATTATGGACTTAGACTTTTTAGCATCTCTAGCCAAGACTGACTTCTGTAATGGTAGAAAAGTGACTATAGCTAGGATGTCCCCAGGGTGAAATGCCATTTCACTTTTCCAACTCCAGAGACTGAAAAGGCTCTAACTGCAGAGTCCATCAGACCAGGCTTGGGTCTTGACCAGCTTAACCTATGATCCTGAAGATTCTTGAGAATTGGCCCTGTGTTGGGATGTCTCTCTGAACTCCCTTGGGCTTTTTCTCATCACACTTCCTATAGTGAAAAATCAAGTGAGAGTCCTGAAACAGGTCCTTGAAAGTGACAGGACCTGTTGCAAAGAAATTCCAGGTTATGATGTGAGGAAGCAGAAGAGAGACAATAAAAAATATTACTTCTAACTTGTATGGTGCTTTCCAATCTCATTTAATTAAATTCTCACCATGAACACATGAAATTGCACAGGGGTAGACCTTGCGTTTGGGGACCTGCTCAGAAACAGGTAAACTCTTCAGAAGTGTTTGGAGCAGAACTGTAAATTCTCTGATTTAGTCAAGTTGGCCTTTTCCCCTGTTGTCCTTTTTTTACTTTCGGGCTTTCTAAGGTAGGTAGTCTGATGACGGCTCCCGAAGATTGAAGGTCCTAATCCTTGGAATCTGTGAAAGTTACCCTTTTCTTGTACAAAGGGTCTTTGGAGATGCAATTAAGTTAAGGATCTTGAGATGAGAGATTGTCGTGGATTATCCAGTTGGGCCCCAGATGGGATCACAATCATTCTTAAGAAAGACCGAGGGAGATTCCGTGCACACAGAGAAGGCATGTGAAAGAGGCAGAGATGGGAGTCACGTGGTCACCAGCAGAGGAATGCTGATACCAACAGATGCTGGAAGAGACAAGAAATGAATCCCCTAGGGCAGTGGTCCTCAACCTTCCTAATGCCGCGACCCTCTAACACAGTTCCTCATGTGGTGGGGACCCCCATACAATTGTTTTCGTTGCTACTTCATAACTGTAATGTTGCTGCTGTTATGAATCGTCATGTAAATATCTGATAGGCATTTTCCGATGGTCTTAGGGGACCCCTGTGAAAGGGTCGTTTGACCCCCAAAGGGGTTGTGACCCCCAGGTTGAGAACCGCTGCCCTAGAGGCTCTGGAGGGAGGACAGCTCTTATGACACTTTGCTCTCAGTGGTTCTGATTAACTTCTAGCATCCAGAATTATGAGAGAATAAATTGCAGTTATATTAAGCCACCAAATTTGTATTTATGCGCAGCCGTATGAAACTAATACAAAAGGGAAAAGGAAGAAAAACGAAATGGAAAGCAATTTGGTCATGAGGACTATATTATCTAGTTTAATTTTTGGAGAACCCCCTTTTGTTTACTTGTGCACAACATGTGCTTTCAATGCAAGCTTGGTCTAGTTTATTTAAAGTCTGATCATCAGATTGACTTTGCAAAAGCGGCGCTTTCATAGTGTCCTGCTTGTTTGTCTGTATTCCCAGCTCGACTATAAATTGGAGATCCTGTTTGGTTTGTTTATAATTATATGTGATTTGGTACACAGTAGGTTCTTAGTAAATATTTTCCAAGTGAGTACATCCGTGAGTATAAATATCTTTCCAATCAGGGCTCCAATCAAATTTTGCAGCTATATTTCTCACTATTTTTTCTTTTTGTTTGTTTGCCAGGAAAAACCTCAAGTTGGTGAGATATAAATAATGGATAATAACTATGGGTTTTCCTTGTGAATAATTGTCCAGATGACAGATGGTACTGGAATAAACTGCATAAATTAGTTGGAAGGTTTTGTTACATCTTTAAGAGAAAGGAACAAATCAGGGCAAATCAATTATATATGAAAGATTTATGTTATAATGTAGTTTAAAGTATATTTTTTAGGATCAGATAAAGCCCAGATGCACTCTGTGCCTGCAGCATTCATTCTACTGAGGCAGTTGATATTCAAAATAACGACTGTGAGCCACTGTTCTGTCAAAGATAGGATGATTTTAGACTAAACCTTTTACAAACATTTTTAAATAAAAAGCATAGGAACAAAGAGTTTGTAGTAAAATTATTTTAGTAAGCTGAAATGAAGCTGCTTGGTGAATTCCGAAACATGTCCTGCCGTCTGAAAGTACTTTTTTGCTTCTGAATTGCTGAGTTTTGCGTTCCGGACAATCCTGTCTGAGGCCATCAAGTGAACAAGATGATTGATTGTGTTTCCCCAGCTTTTATTGTGAAAATTTTTTAGCACTTAGAGATGTTTTTAAATGAGTAAGGAATACACATAAATCTTACATCTGGATTCAACCTTTTAAAATTTAAAAATCTTACAATTTCAAAGCTTAGGGCATACTCCAGACGAATTAAATCTAAACCCCAATGGGTCAGAGGTATCAGTATCTCTTTAGAAGGTCCTTGGGTGATTTCACTGTGCAGACAGGCTTGAAAAACACTGTACCGTATACCATTATCTCAACAAAGATAACTGTGGTCTAAGGCTCGATCCATATTAAAGTTTACACAGTATTTCGCCAGATACCCTATAGAGCTGTTTTTGTTTTGTGTAAACATTGCTCGAAAACCCAAGGGGCTTACCCATCTGGGTCCCTGGGGTTCAGTGGGACACAGTGTGACAAAAACCTTGCTTGAAAGCTGTCTTTCCCTAGGATGAGCTAGTATCCTTGTATGCAAGTAATCACCTTGCATTTTCTTGCGACAACACTTCTAATTCCACTTTGTGGAAATGTAAAGCATAATTGGTAAAGAAAATGTGGGTAGCACTCAATACACATTTTATTTTATTTTTTTTTCCTTTTAGTTATTGCTATCTTAGATTCCCTTTCCCTTTCACACATTAAAATTTTTCACAGCTTTGATGATGATAGTATTTCTGTGTGGGAAGCTTACATTCTACTTGTTGGTAGAAGTGGTGAAATTTGGAAGCAAATCTAAATTGTGAGGACAAGGAAAATATAACGGATGATAGGAAGGGGCAACTTGTGAATGTCATTGGTAAAAGAAAAAAGGTTGGAAATGTGGGACCAGGGAAAGAGCCAGCGAGCCTTCAATGACTCTTAGTAGTGACAAAATTCCAAGAAATATTTCAACCATTGTTATTTTGTGTCTGTCATTGAGTAATCTCCAGGCATCAATTTTAGGACAGCTCCAAGAGTTTGACAAATAGCACACACAAATCCGATCTAACCAAGAGGTAGAATCTGAATGGTTTGAAATCATGCCTTATTGTATCTTTTAGAGCCAGAATTTGAAGTTGTCTGTTATGCTTAGTGAAAGAATCACCAATATTGCTAAAACTAGCTATGCATAATCACAAGCAAGTGTGATTTTTATGAACAACAAAAAAAGGTAGTAAAGAGTGCATCAGTCAACAAAAGTAATTTTTTATTCTAACTTGATCTTTGGCCCTAGGACCCTGACAGTCTCTCTTAATTTACAATTTTAGATCTGGCCTTACTTATGTAGCTTCAGCGATATACAAATTCAATGGCATTATTGTCTCTAAATAGTCTATTTTCCTTTTTTTGAAAAATGTACAAGTAGTTCATAATTTTTCAGATAAGCAATTCTTCATCTGTTTTCAGATAAGTCACTGATTCTTAGATAATTTTCAAGGATAATACTTTTATGTTGTTATCATTGATTTTTGCATTTAAGGAACTTCAAGTTTCTATTGGTCTTTTTTTTTTTTTTTTTTTTTTTTAAACACATGAAAAGATGGAGGTTGGATGAGGCTGCTCAGAGTAGCCCACAGCCAGCTGGTGATAGAACTAAGAATGGAACCTAGAATCACTGGTGAATGTTTAGTGACTGTTCAAGGTTACTCACATCCAGCTGGTGATGGGGAGCACAGAACCTGGGGTCCCTGATGCATGCCAATTGAAGTGCGTGCTACATGCACCTTATTTTTCCAGTCATTTTAAAGAATATTATTACAACAATCTAATATTGAAGCTTTACAAAGTGTAGTATTTATATTGAGTTCCATGGATGGGTAGAATGTTTTCATTCCATCTTCATAAGGGACGTAAAGGAAATGTTTTCAGCGGGAGCTCTAACTTTGGATATAAGAGGGTGAGTACATGGTATGCATAACCCATCTTAGAGAGTTAGTGGTTGATTTGGGATGGTTTATGGTTTGATATACTTGTGAATATTCAACAACTAAGTACCTTGAACCCTATTTAGTGGATTACCCAGTGAGGTCAGTTTAGTGGTGGCATTTGACCTGTTGCTCCCTCTGCAGCTCATGGGGACATTTAACCATTGTGGGTAGTCAGAAAGAAGAAGTTACAGTCCTTACCACTTCCACTTGTAAGAAGATATTGATAACTTTTGCCACTGACATTACTTTCCTATCTACTATGGGGAATGGACCAACTTTGTCAGAGGTGCGGAGGCTGGACCTCATCTGCTCTCCCCATTCGTTCACACGTTTCTCACTGTTCCGGAATGTAGCTAGAAAGAATCAGAATCTGACACTTGATGTACCAGATCAAAGGCCCGACCCCTAAGACACTAACTCTGTGTGTGTGTGTGTGTGTGTGTGTGTGTGTGTCTGTATATCTGTTTTATATTTCCATCAGGAAAAAGGTGCTGCCATTGATTAGTAAAATGATCCCTGACCACTGATTGGTCAGCCCTTCCATGGCATGTAATTGCTTCTCTAGTTGTGGCAAAGTGATGAGTAGTGTGGGGTGCAGTGGGGTGGTGTGAGGTGCTTATTGGTTAAGGGTGGAGTGTGAGCGGGCCTGGGATTGAGAACTATTTGGTGGGGAGCACAGGTCAAAGGAACGTAGGGAGGGGAATTGATGACGTGTATTGTCCAAGGAACAAGGGGTGGGGAAAAACAATTAAGTCACTTGTTTCTTATTCCTTCTGATATATTTACTTTCTTATAATCTCGTGGGGCTGGAACCAAGGCTGCTTTCTCAGTTATAGATTCATTTATACCAGGTAGGACAAAGGGTCGGTGGCTGTGCTATAAGAGATGCCCCACAGAGAGAAACGTCAGGCGTTTAGGTGTCTGTGGTAAATACTGACGTGAACTTTTCAGATCCCAGCGTGACAGTGATGCTAATGCTGCTCCAATATCACTCTCGTCGTAGATGTGGACAACGAGTTCCAGGCTTATGTAGCTGGTTACTGTCAGACTGAACTAACCTGCCACTTAGCTTTTTAATTAGATGTTGGAACGTAGAGAGGTTAGCCACCTGAAGGTGCATTACCTAGCATCCAGGTACAGGTCTCCTACTATGGTGTAACCTGGGTAAGTTATTTCACCGCTTTCTCCATCTGTTTCTCAACTGAAAAATCAGTATAGCAAGGTTGTTGTGAAAAGTAAATGCAAAAATACCTGTGCAAATATTTAAAGAGTTCGTGGCTGGTGGTGACAGCTCAGTAAATGAAGCTGCTGTATCATTGTTATTGTTAGTCTGTTACCTCTTGGCTAGTTTGCTCTCTTACTAGCAATTTTGTAAAAAAAACTTTATATGAAAAGTAGAAGTGACATCTTATGAAAATAAAACTTGTATATTACTTATGGATTCAGTTGGCTACACTTATATGATAATTTGCTGATCTTCTTATAAATGAAAGGGATTCATAGTTTAGCTCTTAGGCAGTGCTTCTATTGAGAGGCCAAAATTGCAGTCTTCATTTAGGCATATTACAGAAAAATGTTAATATATTTTTGGTTATTTTCTAGAATCATAGACTTTTAAAATTTAGACATTAAGATGTGTTCATATTCTATGCTCCTTTGATTTATAAGGAAGGACATAAACAGAGATAAGTGATACAGTCAAGATTACACAGTTAATAATAGAGACAGGCAGGTAGTATATGGCCTCTCTCCTGTAAGTCAGACATGTATTAGAGATCTTCATATGGTATTACCTGCCTAGCTAACATCCTACACTAATTTGCTTCAATATTGGATGGCTGTAATAATGAGAATTTCACTGACACTTTTCATGTCGATAAAAATAGGTAATTGAAGTTTTTAGACAGTTTATAAAATATTTCCATAAGGTGTGTTTCCTTAGTGATGAAGGAAAGATTAAAAGCTTAAGGCAGAGTTGGGAAGAAGCTAAAAACAGATCAGTGACTCACACCTTTTCCAAAAAAGTGGTGGGGGTGGGGGCAGGGGAGAGGGAGGGAGAGAGGGAGAATGAATGAATTACTCCACGGGTCTAGAGATTAAGAAAATGAAATTCGAGCAGTATTGAAACCTTTCCCTATTTTTTCATTCAGCTGAGTGGTTTTGGGAGAATATCCACTTCTCTTTTCCACATTTTGATTGTGTTTAAAATAGAGCATAAAATAGCTAGCTTGAAAGGGTAGAAGTTCTTCAAAGGATAGAAAGATCAGATTTTCAAGGCTGGTAATGTGCATTCAGTACAGTAATATGTACCTGCAGGTCTGAATCGGGTCTGGATTTTGAGTGTGGTCTTTTCTTCAGATACCATTAAAAAGAGTCAACTGATGGTACATTAATTTAAAAGAAGCAAATAGTAAAAATAAATTCATAAAAAGAATGGAAATACTCTAATCTGGTCATTCAAAATCTGGTCATGATTTCAGCTATCATGAGTTTAAAAAGAATGTGGATCATTGCTGACTAACAATTAAGGCACGCAAAGCCCACTTTAGAAATTTTTAAAAAATGATTTCATTATTGTGATTTTCTTTACTCCCTTCTTCTTATTTAGTTCTAAAATAGAGAGAGGAAACCCTTGTAAAATAAACCTGGTTTGAAACAAATGGTGTGAAACTTAAAAAGCTTCATTTCAGACATTCGTTTGGCTACTCCATTGAAGATTTTTTTTCAGTATGGTTATGTTGTCTTCGAAAGCAAACTGGAGATGGTTTTTGACTTTAAAAAAAGAAACTGAACAAGGAAAATAAGAACTGGACTGAAGCTGTCCTACTTTGGGTACTGCATGCGAAGGCGGGGTTATTTGGAAAAGACACAAATGCTGGGAGAATGGAAAGCAGCAGGAAAAGAGGAAGACCAAGTATGAGATGGAGTGACTCCATGAAAGCGTCTGCAGGAGCTGAGCAGGGCTGTTGAGGACAGCACACTGTGGACATGACGCATTCATATGGTTGCCAGGAGTCGGAGTCAGCTCAATGGCATGGCATGTAACCCAAATTTACATTAAAGTTCCACGTAGTATGAAAATGTGTAGCAAAACAAAACACTTCCATTTTTAAGTACTGAGTAAGTGCAAACATGAAGCGTAGTAGAATTACCTCTCAAAAATTTATCCAGAAGCATGTTTTTAAAGAAAAGGATTCTCATCATTCAAAAAGTATGTAAATGTTATCTAATTACTCACTGGTATGTACTTGAAAGAGACTGGGCAGGAAGGGAGAGACCTGAGTTGCAGTCTTGTCTGCAAACAACCAGTGGACGTGACCAGAGACTGTTTCCTCACCTCTCTGAGTTCCATTTCCTTCCTGTGTATTCGTAAAATAAAATGATTTGGTTAGGTCATCAAATTTCTTTCATCTCTGCAAATCTATTATAATTAATAATTTGAGAATTCGAGATCCATATGGCCAAGAGCTTGAAAGCTTTATTGAGGATATTAACAAGAACCAGATTTTGAAGGAAATATAATACTTGGTTTTTCAGAAGGAGGGCATTCCACTTGGACATATAGCACGAACAGAGACCTATTGGCAGAGATGGCCTCATAACTTATTGCCTTGTTATAAAAGGAAAGCTCTTTAGTCTAAAGATGGGTTGAATCAGGGATTAGCTCAGCAGATTTGGGATAGCCATTGAGGGAAATTATCAAGCAGCTAGCAAGAACTTCTTTGAATAGAGTTGTATTGTCGTTGATGAATATGAAGTATCACAGGTTTGCTGAGATATGGGCATTAACATACTTTATACTTTTGTGCAATAAGGACTAAGGAAAAGCCAACGGTGGGGCATTGAAATAAGACTTAGGATATACCAGATGGGCAATGATGATGAGTATTGAATGAGTTCTGGGTGCTGGGATAGTGAGATGTGGGAAAGAAGAGGGACTGACTAGTGGGCTGGTTGGGAACTAGAAGGTCCCAAAGATAGCAAGAAGGTTGGTTATGGTTCAGGAATAAGAACAATGGATTAGAGATCTTTGTGATTGGAGTTAATAAGGCTCAGGCTGTGACCATGTTAATAAAGCTTGATGGGCAATGGGAACGAGTCAACACACACAATTAGAAATCTGAAACCAGAGGAGGGAAAGGAAAAGGAGGTGGAGATGGGAAGAGAGAGAGAGAGGTAGGTAGGTTTCACTGAACCTTTCAACACTTGGGTTCTCAAAAGCAAAATGTGGGTGAAGAAAGTTGAATTATATCAGTACCTCTCAGTGGGGGCAATATTGTTGTGTCAAGGGCATTGTGGAAATTTGTGGGGGTGTTTTATGATGTCTCATTGTTTACAGGACAGGTTCTAGTTGTGTTAGACGTCCTACAGTTTCAAGACAGTTCTGCCAAGCAAAGAATTGTCTGGTGTTTTTTTATTACTTTAGAATGACTCAGTTGGCATTCCTGAAAGATGTTATATTAAAATGTCTCTTCTCTGCTTATCTTTACTCAAGTCTTTAATCCATGCACCACCAGTGCCTTTAGTTTCTTCTTTTTTTTTTTTTTTTTTTTTTGCTTTTTGGTATGTGGGTAGCTCCCTGGCTGGGAATCGAACCCGGGCCGCAGCGCTGGCAGTGCCAACGCTGAAGCCTTAAGCCACTACACCATCAGAGAACTCCTCCTTTAGTTTCTTACATAGTAGACTCTCGATTAACTGAAACTCAAAACAACCGGCAAACTTTTGCCGGTTGCTTGAGAGTGCTGGCTGCCTGAGTTCCGGTTAATGGAGTGTCTGCTTACATTAACCCGGCATCTACCAGTCCCCATGGGTGCGGGTAAACTGAGCGTCTACAGTGTTTTCTGATTTCCTCGGATGGCAGACTGAAGGATCTGGGGACCAAATGAACGTTGCTGCTCCTGTCCTGACTGTTCTTAGTGGTTACAGTTTCAAAGACAAGTTGGAGATGATGGGACCAGAATATTAGCAGAATATTTTTAGATATTTTTTGGTGAATATTTGGATAAACTGCTGGTTTGGGTACTCATGGTTGAGGACGCCACCTTCCTTCTGCACATGTGCTCCTCAGTACAGTGATAACCTTTGTTTTAACAGAAAAGGTTGTTCTGAAATAAATGATGGCTAAGTACAGTGGGTCGACATCACGTCTGTCTTGGGGAGCACAATTTCTCTGACTCTAGTAAGGGAACATTTGAATGAAGGAAAATGAATATAGGCAAGATCGAATTAGCTTGTTGCATGATTGATCATTCTAAAAGGATGGGAGGCAGTGACAAGGGAACTTTAAATATCGGTGATACCTGTAAGTTGCTGACTTGCTCACATTCCCAGGGGCATTCGAAACACAAAGGAGAAGATAGATGGACGCTGTTTTTATTTTTTTGCCACTTCCCCGTTTTACTCCTTTTTGGTGGGTATGTATGTCCTTTCTTTCCCTTGATGAAAAGGATACCACTGATGCTTCCTCCTCTTGCTTTTCCATCGTTCACCACCCTCCTCTCCCTTCTTGTTTTTCAGTGCTTTTGCAGGCACACATTTCTGAGTGCCTGCTAACCTTCCTTCTCTTGGCCAAGAGCCCAGGCAGACATTATCGGCCCCCCGTCCTTGGCCAGGAGCCTGCTGGGAACCACCGAGGTTCTTGTCAGTTTCTCTTTGCCCTTCACATATGTATTGCCTTCTGCTTGGCAGATCCTGACCTGAGGATAATAGCTAACACCGTGCTAGACACTCTGAATCTCAATAAATGTTTCCTGAATGAGTTCATTACTCCCCCGGAGAAGAGAACCCTTTCATGAGAGGACTTCCTTTTTAGGTGTCTGTGGTTCCAAAATACATACTTTTTCTTTTTTGCTGTAGGCCTGCTTAATGCCTGACTCAATATTGTAGGCTTTTAATTATTTCACATTTATAAGTGCTCTGTGTAGAAAGCCTTTATTAAGGACATAGGGGATTTCTGGCTTGTGGGCCAAATAGGGGTTGTAGTTAATTCCAGCTATCCCTAAAGAGTATTAATACATGTCACAGCTCTGAAAATGTCACCATAATTTTTGAAAACATTGAGCGATAGTGCCCACAAGATGGGGATGTTATTCCATGGGAAAAAACAAACAAACAAACAAAAATCACCTTTTTTTTTTTTTTTTTTTTTTTTTTTTTTTTTTAAAATAGGGATAGTATGGGATTCCCTACTTTTCAGAGTAGGAAGATAGTGGGTTTTGGTTTCTTTGTTTTTTTTTTTAACTTGAAAATGAATAAAAATGATTTCATAAATGATTATTACAATTTGTAAACACTTCAATATTTTGTGAAATTTGTTGACACTGATTACTTTCCCCATTTTATATGGAAGTTTGAATCTATTCTTCTTAACAAAGGAATATTTGTAGAAGATAGATATTTGACCCTCAATATAAAAAAAAGCTTCATTCCAGATTTAAAGGAGAAGGTATTAAGCATTGGCAAAGAACAGGACATAGGCTTCTAACAGGTAAAGGAGAAAACAAATGGTGTTGCCTGTCACCGAGGGTTATGATGCATACACACACGGAATGCTTTGTGAACCAGGCAGTGCTATTTATAATCAGATCTGCATTGGTTTTTAATCTCTGCCCTGTGTATTCCCAAAAGGATGGTGTCTGTTTATATATGCGGATGTGTAGTCAAGGTGTAAATCAGTTTATAATGAGGTGCCTTGTAAGAGAATTAGCTGGGGAAGAGAGGACCGCCAGCACCAGCAGGGCTGGAAGGCTTCTCAGAGCAGGGAGGCTTCAGGGTGGGGCTGCGCCGGAGCACATGTAGACTGCAGTAGCGGTGTGGTTGGACACCTGCCATGCTTTTGGCTGCTCAGCATTTGAGCTCCCCATTCTGGTTTGGGGAATTTCTTATGCACTGAGCTTTGCTGGGAGGCAGAGCTCTCCTGCCACAGACAAACTCGGCCATATCTAGTGCTGCAGGCACTTGTGGTGTGAGCTGCATCGTCTGTGGTGGCAGTGTCCCCAGAACACTTTATGACAGGATTTGGGGCATTATTCCTGGCTGCTGGACATTCAGGGAGCCCAGCCAATAAGCTTTGAGTAAAATTTTCTTCTGTTTAATCAGAGTTGATGTCTGTAACTTGCAATCAGAAGCCCTGCTAGAAATAGATACACATCCCTGGGCACTCTCCTCTGTGCCAAGAAAGTTCCATGTGTTTTACGGACAGAAGCTCATTCAAGTCTCACCACAGCCCTGAAAAGAGGTAACATTGTTATTCCCCAATTCTCAGGTGAAAAAATTGAGATCCACAGAGGCTGAGTAACTTGCTCAAGGTCATACAGGCAGCAAGCAGAGCTGGGAAGTGATCCAGGGTTTTCTGACATGCAGACTGTGATCTTAATCTCTGTGCTCTGTCCTCTACTCTCCAAGGAGAGCGAGTCATAAATATTAACTACCTGTATGCATTTTGGAGTACTTCATTATGAAAGCATTTTTCTCAAAACACAGCCAAGGAAGGATTTGGCGCTTTTACTGGATTATCAGCACTAGGATTTGAAAGGGATAGATTGTCATTGATTAGGAGGTGGGATTGGAGGTGAGGTTTTCTCATCCTTGACCTGCTTTGCTTCACTCTCTTTGGTGCTAATGTAAAGGCAGACAGGCGATCCTGAAGACTACACCTGTCTACCGGAGGGAAAGGGTGGGAATGGGGAAGGCAGCAGCTCATTGCAAGGACTCTGTCAAAAGTTCCGCTCTTTATGTCATTATGTTTCTACAGCTCCTGGAACAGTCTAAATCCAAATAACTTCATGGCTAAACCTCCCTTACCCCCAGTAAATTCAGGTCTCTGCTCAAGTGTTTTATCAGAGGTCTTCTCTTTCCCTTTCTAATAGTCCAACCTTTTCTCCCCTACCCTCTTAGTGTACTTAAGTTATTTTCACAGCACTTCTCACCCCCTGACACATCACAAATATTTTAATTTCCTGTCTTCTACCCCTGGACTGTAAGCTTCATGAGAGTAGGGACTTTTTTTCTTGTTGTTGCCGTTCACTACTGAATCTGAGCATTTAGAATATACCTGATATGTAGTAGATGCTCAATAAATCATGCTGAGTAAGTGAAGGAATGTGAGAAAGCTTAGGCTCTAAGAGTTTTAGATAACTTGCCTCAGTTCTCATGGAAAACACCGGAACCATGTATCAAATTCTATTCTATGTAACTCCTAAACTCCATCATTTTCTCCTCTAATGTCCCTCTATCTGGGAAAATTCTTGTACACAGTTGGAGTAAGAAATGTGTCACAGGACTTTTTTAGTTGGGGAAAAAGTCTTTAAGTAGCCAGTGCAACTTGCCTGTTGTACAAATAAAGAAATAGCCATAATCCTCTGAGATGAGGTGACTTGATCTAAGTAATATAGCTGTTTGCTGATGGAGTACCAGAATTGAGATACCTGGCCTTCCAGCTCTGTCCTACCCCTACGTGCTGCTGCATGAACTTCCTTCTAGAGAAAGTGATCCCTGTTTTGATGCAGAATTTATGTTTCAGTCATTGGTGATGGGTTTGAAATAGTGGGTCATATTATTTTAATGCCATAATATTAATGTTAGAGACTACAAACCAGATGACCACAGGAACCAGCAGATGGCATAACATTCAGGTAGCTAGCACTGGTGAGAACTATGGCAAACTGGGGTGAGATGGGCGGGGGGGGGGGGGAACCATGGCAAAATAGAAGTCTAGTTGACACACGAACAATGTGGGAGTTGAGGTACAGTCAGAAATTCCTTTATAACTTAAATTAGCCCTCCACTTATATGGATTCTCAACCGCAGATCAAAAATCATATCTCCTGTTCATAGGGACTAGTCTCACAGCATCTTAGTGCCTCCTGACAGAAACAGGTTAGAAGAGGAAAATATGGTAAGCCCATTGGGAACACCCTGCTGGCCACACAGACATTTCTGCGAGCCAGATCTCGCCTGCAGCTTGTGATGGCTGAGGTCTTGGTATCAACAGCCCTGTTCTTTCCAAAAGAGTTAGTTTCAAAGGTGGGAATATGTTGGCGAGTATATGTGATACCACTGTGGTTAATTGCTCTCTAGACTAGCCAAAGAATCAGTGGGTTAGGCTCTCAAAGTTCACAGAAGGAAAATAATTATCAATAAAAGAGTATTTATTACCTGTCTTTATTACCCTGGTGATAAAGTTGAAGAGTAATGTGTTTTCTCTGTCATAATACCATCTGTCCTAATGGAAGGTACTTGGTTATGTTATTTACTGACTGGGAATCAGAAACCTTTTTAGAGATTTGGTGCAGCACTTAACTACCTGTATGTCATTAGGCAAATCACCCAATTTTTCCACTCCGCCATAGTCACGTTTGCATAATCAAGGACTGGACTTTCTGAGGCCTAGGAGACAAAGGCTTCAGAGGATTTCATGTAGGACTTGAACCTGGTTCTTTGTGTCTTAAAAAGTAAAAGCCTGTGCTGTCGGAGAGACAGGGATTGGATTGTTTGTATCTCTTGTGTCTCAAAGCACACTGACGCTGGCGGTGGATTTGCTGCCATTCCTCTCTTGAGCCGGCGATGGTTAGGAACGATTTCACTTAGTGATCTCTGGGGTCATTCCGCCTCTAAACTCCACCAGAACTTGAATGACCCTTTCTGCGGACAGGTTTCCAAGGCTTCTTATCTTGCAGAGACGGAGAGCCACTTGGCCTGGGCTGCGGCCTGGCTTTCCTGGTCCTGGTGATTTCTTTCTCTAAACCTCTCTCCTCAAAACGGGGATGCTGGTGCCAACCACCTCATTGTCTTGTTGTGAACCACCGTTCCTGACAGATTATCAAATGTTCTTTTTATTCTTACAAGGGAGCAACTGTGTGGTGTAGGTAATGAGCATTTAGTTCAGTTGACATTTCCATTTGAAGTACAGCATGAGAATTTTTCCCCTTCTCTAGTAGATTTGGGGCTTTAACATTTCTTTGTAGCAACTGAGATGTGTCAGAAATAAAAGTTGGCAGGGTTCATGGGCCTCTGTGTTTGAATGGGGCCAACTGATTAAGGTGCAGGGTGTGAGCTGTCGGCATTCTGATGTTAACTAAAGAGCTATTATAACTTTTGACTGTGGGGTGAGGTAGACGTTACTGTGACCCCTTGCACAGTGACACAGAAAGAAGGCTTGCGCATGTGGGCTTGGTGTCTGATGCAGCTTTGCTGTGGAGGGAAGAGTTTGTTAGGAAAGAAGATGCTTTAGTAGCTTTCACATGATGAAGGGCATCTGGTCTGGAAGAACAAAAACACCTCTCCAGATCCATATTGGAGCATCATTTAAGGCAAGAGGATGGCAAGAGACAAATTGCACACACTTCAAAAAGAGAGTGCATGTTGACACTGAGTGTCTGTTCCAAGAAGCCGAGAAGTAGGCATCGTGCCCTGATGGGCCGTTCAGACCGGGCTGCCATCGCTCCTGAAAGAGCAGCCTGTCCTTGTGTGCTGCACTTCCATCTTCTGCCATAATTTGTATTCATGTGCGCCATTCCCCACATAAAAGCACAGCCTGCTGTCCCTGGCTTTGCATCTGTGACCTGCAGTAAAAGAAATTTAAAAAAAAACAACAATTTAAGGCTTTTCCGTGGAATGGTAATTATGCACAATGGTGTTTAATCATTTGACAGCTAGCCAGAAGCATTCAGAAGGCCTTGCACCTCTGGGAGTGGCAGCTTGTACAGGTGGTGGGAGGGCCTCTTGGTTGCGAGGCTACAGCATTCCGGGTGTGTGCGTGGGAACACAGGACAGCAACGTCAGTGTCACCTGGGAAACAGGACACAGAAGACCGCTTGGTAGGCTTGAAGTCAGCTCTGCACAGCTGCTGGATTCTGAACGAAACTTCAGGAAAGTTGCTCGCTAGGTGAGCGGGTGAGATGAGGTAGTTGAGAAGGGCTGAGGGTGGGGAAGGGAACATTCTTCTTGTCACTGTCAGGGAGTCTTTGGAGGCCACAAACGAATCTCAGTATACATCATAGGCAGTCGTAGCTGCAGATCTTAGAAGAGAATGTCTCGTTTTCAAGCCTTCTCATTACACAGCTGGGGAGGCTGTGGGAGGTGAGATGCTTTCCCTGGTGAAGCCTGGAAAAGCTGGCCTGCAACCCAGGCCTTCTGATCCTCTCACAGGTTCTTCTGACCTCTGCCCCAGCAGTGGCCTTGAAGTTTCCATTTAATTCTGCCTCTGCTCACATCAGATCTGTTGTTCAACAAAAGAATTTGTTGTTCAGCATCCTTGAATGTTCAGGAATAATAATAGGAGTGTACCTTAAACATAAATACAGGTTCTTTATATGTTTAATGTGGATTCACCATCGAGGTTCTTCCATTACTTTTAAAGGGTTTGTTTCCTTTTTCTCTTCCTCCTCTTCCTTTCTCTCCTTGGTTCAGATTTTGATTAGTGAACTTAAAAAAAGAGACAGCCATTGTTTACCTTGATCATGATTCTTTAAGCCTAAACATAAAAACTCCTCCTTACCATGCATATTACTTTATCCTGTTTGAAGTGCTTGGTTTGGTTTTGTTTTTGTGTGGAGAAGCTCTTCTTCCCTTCTGTGTATATGCTGATGATTTGTGTCAGCATAGGGACACCTGGGGATCTGGGTAAAATGCAGCCTGGGACTGAGCAGGTCTGGGGTGGGTCTGAGATCCTACCTTCCTGACAAGCTTAATGCTGGTGCTGGGACACATTGTACCTGAAGGATCATTGGGGAAGGCACAGAAGTAGACAAATGAATCTTGTATAAGACGGTGTGAGCTATAGGTGTCCTGATGTGACCCAGGGGTCTCTACCATATTTCAAATTCAGTTGGTTCAAACTGAACTCATCACTTCTGAGGCTTGCTTTGTATTTTGTTTGGACAGCACTATTGTAGAACAACAATTTACCATCACACTCAAAACAACTCAGGAAGATTTCCTGCCACTCCCTAATTGTGCTCAGATTCTGTCCGTTACTTAATGAATTGGGTGAAGTTTTCAATTACAATGAATTATTGATTGAAAAATAAAATCATTTATGTGAAGATACTGCAATTGAATTCAGTACTTCCTGTTGTAGTGCCTTTTGAGATGATACTGTTGATTCTTCCTGAAACGATCAAACTAAATCTCAGAACTTTACTGTATGTCACCTATACATTGATGTCACCTATAAATGTAAAACTCAAAATGTTTTTCTAATCATTTATTTTTCCTGTGCCCTAGGGAGTTATAATGGAAAGTGAGAAATTCTAGTATAAAATTAGCAATCCATATCCTCAACCCAGCTGCCCACAAAGCTTCTCTCTACTGTTGCTGGTTCACAATGATATACGTTGCATATCATCATTAAAACCATCTGCTTAATTAATTTTTCAGTGTTTAAAGTTTAAGGATTCTATAACTTTAAAAGTTTTGTTAAAATTTAAGTTGCCTGAGGCAGATGTTTTTCTGATTTTTTAATTAGTCATCGAATCCTTTTCCAGGGCATTCTTAGATGGATCTCCAAATAACGAATCAAAGCAAAGTTGCTGTGGTCGAGGGGTAAGTGAGGAACACAGACAGGCCCTTCTCCGCCACCTTCGTTTCTCCTTCCTTGAAAATGGCAGCACTAAGGCAACGTGGCAGGCTAAATTAAGGCTTTGTAAGTGAAAAATCAGTGTGAACAAAATTAGAGGTGTTTGGTTTTGTTTTTTTTTTGTTTGTTTTTTTTTTTAATTTTTAGCATTGCAAGAGACTTGGGGCATCATCCTTCCTTTTGTAGGGTGACTATCTGTCACACTCATACAATGAAAAATGGAGCTGGAGATAGCCCAAGTTCTTGTCTCCCAGTAGAAGTTTCTTTTCTACACTATCTCGTGATAATAGCCTAAGAAGTACTGTTTCTTGGGACATTAGTATGGCCTAAGAAGGATGACAGCACTTCAAGTGTGATTAAGAACCTATTGAAGATAAAGTGAGGGAATATACACTATGATTCATGGAGAGTAACCCGAAATGAGGGTTAGGTGAATGCTTAGGAGGTAGCCAATAGACATCAGTCTCCCTCCTCTCCTCTGTACTCTCTCCATAGCTTATTGCAATTCACTGATTAGGGTTTAAAATGGCATAATGAATTATGTAAAAGCTATTTCTGCAGGAGGGGCTGTCTTGCAGCCTAATGCAGTGCAGATGGAGAGATCCTCTTTTAATCATTGTTCTCACAATAGTTGGAAGCTTTTTGAGGAATAAGCACTCAGAAGTGGAAGTGAATGGCCTTCAGCAGTAAATGAATTCCTTTTGCACAGAGGAACTGAAATGTATTTATGATGCAGATGGTTACCCTGTGTTTGAATGCTCATCCTTGTCATCTGAGATTCATGCTTAGAAGCAGAATGTCCCTTGAAATACTTGGGTTTCACATGTTCCACTGGAGAAGTGACTTCTCTCCAGGCTGGCCCCACATATATTGTTGTTTTTCTTCAGAGCTGGTATAAGTGTTTAAATGCGAATATACTCCAGTCGTGAAAATATGTAAATTATCCTCCCTCTGATCCTAGGTTACTACTGAAGAGACTGAATTAGTTAGCATGCCCTTACTTGTATTAGCATAATATTAATGCAAATGATCAGCAAAGGCTTTTTAAAAAACAAAGCAGAACCATGGGAAACAATTAATAAAGTGCTTACTTCTTTAGTGAGAAGAAAAAAACATTTCTGATTAGGTTTCTAACTTTGGTGTCTGTGCCAAGGACCACCCACGTGGGCCTACACATACACAGGTCCTTGTTTCTAAAAGCAACATCAGCTTGCAGAACAAATGCCAATCTGAAGAAGGCCAAAAGGGCAATTTTCAGAACAAAGATGACACGCAGTTACCTGTTGGCCGTTCCTCATGATTCAGATGCTGTTAAGAATGTGTACCAATATGGTATATTTCTAACACATCACTTTTTAAAATATGGGAGGAAAAAGCAAAGGAATGATGTTCATTGGCCAATTCAAGGTGCGGTAGAAGACTTGACTTACAGCTATCCCCAGCAGAGCGGTTACTATGAAGAGGACACTGATTAATTCTTTATTTGCTTAGAGGAAATGGGCTTAAATTAGAGGGAAGTAAAGTTGAATCAAATAACAGGAAGACCTTGTTGGCTCTGGGGAGAGCTTTTTAAAATTAGAATGAGGTATAGCAAGAATCTGGAATCTCCCTTCTTAACCTCTTCTTACTGCACCACAGATACTTTTTACACTCTGTGGCATCAGCCTCTGTTTAAGTGGCAGCGAGCCCTGCAGCACAGGCTGTCTGCGCCACTCACAGAAACTTCCTTTACTATCTCGAAGCCGGTGCTGCCTGTGTTGTCGTATTCCAAATGACATGAGTTATTTCCCCTGTTGGAATGTGGACTCTCAGGGATCAGAGGTGAAGGCCTGTGCTTCCTTGGACTTTGAACATCAACGTAGGAGATGGTATCTCGCCATGAGTGAGGAGTCAGTACTTGTTGAATGAATGCATGAATCACCACTTAGTTATCTGTTCATTACTAACAAGCAAGAACCCCAGCTCTGTAGCACCGCCCCACCAGAACCTCATAGTATTGACTTTACCTCAATTCCAGTATCCTTTCCGGTGTCCACTTGATTACTTCAAATGGAAAACGTGCGTCATTATGTGGATTAATTTCATCCTTAAACCATAATCGCGATGGTTTTTAAAAACAAAACTTAAATACAGAACTCTGACCAATATCCATAATGAGAGAAGACTAAAGAATAAATGTAGCAATTGTTGTTCAGCGAAATTCTCCATTCACAAAGCTACGATTGAGCAATTAACCTTCCTCTGTTAGATTGGTTGGCCTGTGCTTGGAGCTTCATGAGTATTTTTTTATAAAAGCTGTGCATTTAACTTTCAGAAGATAACTAAAATCCTTTCTTTATGAGTTGAGAACTCAATAGTTGGCTCTCAGATACTTGGGTTAAAAAAAATAAAAAGGAAAACAAAGATCAGAAAAATGTTCTTAGCCTTGGATCTTTACTGTAGCGTGTCTGACAACCTGTGTCTTTCTGAAGACTTACCCTGTCAGGATAGGGTAAGTTCATCTTTGATGCCATCATCCACCCCGATGCCTATGGGGTGTACACAACGCTGCCTGCTGCTCTGGGGGTACGACATTCTCTTCATCCCTCCACTTTCCCCTTTTAGAATTTGGGTCTGTTCTGGTTTCGCGAGGCTCCATTCTCTTTCCGGTGGCCCGAGGGCTGATACCTGCGGCAGCGCTGGCTTCCTGAGACAGCAGTTCTTCCTTCCACCTCGCCTTCCTGCCAAAGACAAGGACCTGGGTACTTGCGGGGTTCAGGCAGGAGATCCAGCAGTGGCCCTTTTGGCAAAAAATAGAATCCAACCAACCTGAATTGTTTCCTTGGAGGGAATGGGACGAAAGGAGAATCCAGGCATGTAGCAATGGGGTACGCAGGGGTGAGCACGAGGACAGCAGTGGAAATGCTGGAGCTGGACATCGGGCATCAGCTCCTCACGGAGTGCCAGCAGGCGTGGCCGTGGCTAGGGTGAGAACGCCCAAGGGCACAACTGGCGAACTTCTTAATGAGGAAGACGTTTCTACCCCCTGGCATTTTGGAACTAAATGCTGTTAGTACTCTGGGTTGCATGGGAGTTACGCTGTCCCAGGTAAGCACCAGGTAAACAATCGGCTAGCGTGAGCCTGGTGGTGAGCCGGAGACGCGGAGGCTCCTAAGACGTCCAGCATAGCAATTAAACGAGGACAGGTCCGTAAACTTCCTTTTCGGAGATTTAATCCTCCCAGAATTTCGTGTTTCTCTGCGTGGCAGTTAGCAGAGCTCTGCATGTCTGTAACTACGCTGGAGGATATGGTAATGCTAAGCAATGGCCTTAGTGATGTTTTCTTACTACATTTTTTCTTTACCTCCTGCATTTCCTCCCCTCATCTCCTGGCGGCTCCCGTAGCCTTTCCGTAAAACCCTTGCCCGCATCCCTGATGGTCACATTAGATCCCACTGCCCTCTGAGCCCTGGTCCTGTCCTCTAAGCAGATCGTGATGACTTTTACCAAAAACACTTGTTTTTCTGAAAGTTTTCTTTTGTTTTCTTCTGTTTTTTCCTTCAAATATTAAAGTCCTCACCCCCAAGCAGTTAAAACTGGAAATTGCCTTTAGTTTCCCATGTTCTTTCTTATATTTCATGTATCTTTTGGGCTTTTTGCATTCCCGTTGTCTTGTGTTGGGTCAGCTCAGATTCTTAAACATACTAAGAAAAACGCAGCCTTAGATCATCTCATTTAAAAAGGAAACATTGTCCTGTAATGTTCTTATATCCCACTTTGCATCTGACTTGCTGAAGACATTCAGAAGGAAACATTATGGATGAATTATGTCTAGGCTTGAATAAATTATTTGATTAGCTGGAGATTATTTCTCCACCCACTCCATCTCCTTGGTAGAGCTGACTTTTAGCACTTGGCCTATAAAACACGCCCTTCAATACTTAACTGGTGGAGCGTTATAGTAATAGAAGGTCATTGGGAGTTACTCATAAAACCCCACTTTGAAGGCTAAGTGAAGCAGCTTTCTTTTTTCCTGTCCAGGCACTTGCCACACTGTTGTTTCCCATTGTTCTATTACAATTCACCAGCATTACTTTGAAAAAATGTATAAATATCCTCTCCCTTTTTGTTGTATAATGTAAACACAGACATCCTTTCACTTTTCATATTTTCTTCTAGTGTTTGTCTGGCCTTCCTTCCGCTGGTTGGTGGAAGGTTGGTTTTATACTCCTCTAACCCCACAGAGATGTGAGATGATTTCTCTACCTTATTTCAATAAATAGTCACCAAGAACCAAGAAGAGTCACGTCTCTTCCTTAATATGCCCATTTACTTTAGTTACTGTCAAAGAGGTTTTTTTTAAATCCGATTTTGCCTTTTGTCCGTGATTTTACTAGCATAAGAAAGTTGAAATTTATATATATGTGTGTATATATATATAAATATTATGAAAGGTCAAGAGGTTTGCCCACAGGAAATAAGTAAAACCAATATTGTATTCGCTACTATTCCAAGATTAGGTTAAAAAATATTAATGTTCGTAGTTTGGTGTCAAAAGATGAAGATATTTTGTTAGTACCCATATGGTGGCAGGCATTATGAATCAATAGCAATCTACTTTATGAACTGAAGGGGGAGATCAGAACATTGTAATTTGTCAGCTTGTATTCAGTCAGCATCCAGAATGAAATTCCTGGCTAACAGTTGAACATCTATTCCGGATCCCAGATCTTGAAGTATATTGTTAAGTTTTAGTATGTGAGAGAGATACACCTTGGTGAAAATGTATCTATCTGTGTTCATGTATGTTTAAGGCATGTTTAAGGTAAACTGGAATGATGAGATTCCGAGCTAATAGGAGGCATGACAAGGGACTTGCAATGACGAGCTCAACAATATCAGAGAAGATGGGAAGACTTTTGGTCTTCATTAGTGAATCCCTTTCTTTCTTTCACCTCTAACAATGTGTTTAGAACTGGATGGATTCCTCAGGGGGGGAAAAAGAGGAGCATGAATTTGAAACTGAAAAGGTAAAATGAATTGATTTGTCAAGAGCCATAAAAGTCAATGGTTAAAAAAAAGGTTGGTGAAAATCCTGGATGCCAGTGACTACATTTGAAGCCAGATGAGTGTTGTGAGACAAGAACCAGGTGTAGACAATTGTGGGGAGGAGGCCGGCCTCCATCTCAGGGAGAACAGCCTGAACAATGGACCAGTGAGTTGGCTTCAGTCAAACCCAAAAGGACCATGAGAAACAGCAGCGGGGAGGGTGGGATTCCCAGGATGGATGATGGAGGTAAGCTCAAATATTTGGTCGGAATCTATGGAAAGGATTGTGTGAGCCGGGGACAGGGTGGAGGTGAGTGGCTAGTTAGAGAGGAAGTGAGATTCTCACCAAGGAAGGGATGGGGTACCACCGCAGGGCCTGACGCGTGTTAGGGAGAGTGCTAAAGGTAAGGTCATGACCGAGAGGCCCACGTTGAACAGTTGTCTGGGCCAGTAGTTCAGTGAGGAACTGGAAAATTCCACTCATACCTGGTGTGAGTGTCATTTATAATCTGTCTTATGATAAACGTTAGAATAACTTGGTTGAAAGGCATCACTGGTAAGTTAACTCAGTGTATGATAGGCCTCCAACAACTATTCTAAAATTTGTTTCAGAGACGGAGTTAGCAGAATGGAACCCGGGAAGGTGTGCTTCACAAACTGTACACCAGTGCTTGCTTGTCACTTAATATTAGGTACAGTCTGGAGGCCTCCTTTCAAACTAAATACCCAAGAGTTACAAGAGGCATAGAACACTTACCTATAGGGCTGCCTGATGACTCATTTCTTTACTGTCTCCATTTCATGTCTCTATTATATTCCTTTATGATTTTGCATAATTAAATTTAAACAGAGACATTAAAAGGAAGTTGTTTCAGGGGCAGCAATAATGCAATAATTGATAATTGAACAGTTCACAGGTATCTGCTTTGACAAGTGGTTTGCTGAACCCAGGGGTACCCAGATTAAAAAAAACAAAACAAAATCCCCAAATTTACAGATTTTTGCCCCAAGGAGCACACAGTTTAGTGGTAGAGAGACAAGTATGAGGATGACAGCGCAGGATGTGGTGTGGGCTGGGGGGTGGGGTGGGGGGGACTGACGAAAGGAGGCAATGCTCGTCTTTATTCCAACCCCCATGGAGCAAGGTACCAAGACAGGAAATTGGGTATCGACAACTGGGAAACAGATCCTACGAGAGTTCTCAGC
Source organism: Lyroderma lyra (assembly GCA_004026885.1). Taxonomy (NCBI): domain Eukaryota; kingdom Metazoa; phylum Chordata; class Mammalia; order Chiroptera; family Megadermatidae; genus Lyroderma; species Lyroderma lyra. Next base: position 98,915 of record PVJL010004034.1, read on the forward strand.
CTTAGAACGCAAAGTAGCTGCTGGTGTTCAATCTCCAGCTAGCTCTGCAACTAACCAGAACCCGAAAAGGAAGGAGTTTTGGAGATGAACTTGCAGATACAGGTAGGTGTCAGGCCGACGTAAGTGATGGTGACAGATAGTTGAGTGAAGCATTATGCTCTGAACCAGTGTTCCAGGGTCTTGATGGTTTACGTCAAAGGCCCCACCTCACCTCCCACCTTGGAAAATGATTTCAACATTAAGATCCCCTGTCTCTCATTTGGCCTCGTGTTGTTCCTCCAATTAAGGAAGAAAAACTGACCCCCTGAGAGAAAGTTGGGGATCTCAGCAACAAAGAGGATCTCACCCTTTCTCCGGACTAGGGCTCTGAAATCGGAAAGATCTATGTCTGGTGGTCAGTGAGGGCCAATTTCCCCTTGTGTACCCTGTGTCTGTGCCTAAAAGGGAAGGGGCCTTTTCCCCTCCTGACTATCCCACATGCCTTTCTGTGTTGCACCTCCCTGTCTTTCTGCTGCCAGAGTTGCGTGGTGGTCATTTCCTGTCTCTGTTGTTTTAGTGATGATCACATAAAAATTGGTTTTGCCACAGTTGCCTCTGACAGTGATAATGCCAAGTTTTCACAGCCGCCTCTCACGCGGTCACTAACGGGCTTCTCTCAGTTTCAATGTTGTGTTCTTTAGAGGATGATCATTTCATTCGCTCATTGTTCTGCTGTGTGTCAGGACCACGGGGACACTTTGAAAGACTCCCAAGTGCTGTGCAGATGTGAGGTGACTTTTATTTTTACATAAGAAGAAAACTGAAAGGAATAATTGTGTAAATTTTCCTGTTCTTTTCCCAAATGAAAGGGGTAATATATGCAAAAAGTAAAAGTCAGTTTGCTTGAAATGTGAAAATTAATTTAATATATTTTTAAAGCTGTAGCAATTGGGTCAGATAGAAGAGAGGGGGACTTCTTTCCCTGGTTTCTGAGGCCTCCTGGGTGTGGGGAGAGGCCAGTCTGGAAGCGGCTTGTAATCAACTTTTTACTGCTTCAGGCATTGTCTGTGTTCTTCCTGGTTGTCTGAGCCACTTCTAATAATTACTGCTTTCAGCTAAACAATAACAGACAGTCACTTTGAAGGAAAAAAAATGACTTGGGTCATTCATAGGCTGCAGCTCTTCATTGTCATTCAAATTAGCTGTATTCTAAGGGACAGGGCCATTACACAGTATTAATAGCGGTACCATCTCCTGATGGCAGTGATTACTTCTTTACTATCCTTGCCAAAATGAAAGGGAAAAAGCTACACATCATAAATAATAATTTTCTTTTTAACATAGAGGTAATGTGGATGGAGAAGTGAAGTGAATTTTTAAAGACATTTTGAAGATTTTAAACATCTTCAAAACAGTTTTTAAAAATACTCTGGTGCATTTGAAGTTAGGCCTCATTGTAAGCAAACCGTATTTTAGAAAATGCATTGGAAAAGGTTTCTATGCATTTTAAAGAGGTATGGTATGATTGTTAAATGTATTTTTCTCTAAGTGTAGTGGTCATTTAAAAACATTAATGACGGACCGTTCATAAGATCACTTTGGTTTTTGCTATGTGCAATACAAATGAGATTTGGAGCATGCGATGTGAATAAAGTAAACTCTACCCTTTGCAGTCTCTGTAAGTATAATAAGGTGGGCACAGAAGAAGAAATGCGGACACTAGCCTTGGTTCTGCCATCACTTTGCTGGGTGACTTTGGGGCAGATTTTAACCCTGGGTCTTTATTACCTCACCTAGAAAATGGTGGGATAGGTTTAAATCTCTAGGGTTCAGTATTGTTCTAAAATGTTCAGTCAGTAAATACGGCTTTATCTGAAATATATTTAGACATTGTGGTTGATGTTAAGTCATGATCTGAATAAGAACTATTTTTTTTTTTTTTGCCCATTAAAAACAGAACAGAACAAAATAAAATAACAATAAAACTTATTTTTCCAAGGCATGGATGACCTCTTCCGAGGAAGCCATTAGGGAAATATACATTTCCAAATGCACTGGCCAAAAGGGGAACTTCTGCCCCTTACGTTAGATACATATTATGAAAGCAAATAATAAAAGGCATTGGCAAGGCAAGGGTTTTTAAATGATGTTTTTATTCTGTCTCATTGTAGTATAAATTAAATATGGATATATCATTGGAGTAAGTCCCAGTTTTGATGAAAGGCTGTAAAACTAAACTAAAATAAACAAAGAAGTAGGTCAAGAGGCACTAGGAGAGCGTGCTTGTTTCTTTCAGTAAGGCTTTCTGGAGCGTTGCCCACAGAATTGAGAGGGGCTTTCTGAGATCCATGAGGTGTTGTTTTTGGGAAATGCCAGTGCGGTTTTTAAAGTGTGGTCCAGGAACACCTAGGGGTCTCAAGACCCTTTTTGGGGTCTAGAAAATCAAAACTATTTTTATAGTAACACCAAGACGTTATTGGCCTTTTTCACTCACTGTCTCGTGAGAATACGGTGGAGTTTTCCAGAGGGTACATGACATGCGGTATCACTAAAGATTGAATGCAGAAGCAGATGTGAGGATCCAGATGTCTTCTATTAAACCAAGCCTTGAAGACACTTTCAAAAATCTGGAACAATGCTAATCTCATTATATATTTGTATTGGTATAAAAAAAATACAGTTCTTTTTTTTTTTTTTTTTTTCAAAAAATGTTATTTAGGTTAAGATGTTTATTATTCCTATTCAGTAAACTAGTATTTATTTTTCTATTTTTATATGTAATATTGTGTACACATCAATAGATATAACCTATATACGCAAAAGCTCTTTGGCGATACTTGAAAATTTTTAAGCATGTAAAGAAGCCGTGAGACCAAAAGGTTTAAGTACAGCTGCCCTAGTGTATAAGTAAATCTCTGAACCTTGGAAGAGAGCAAAGGTGACCTATTAAGCTATGGGAGGGTCAGTTATATAGTGAGCAGTTGTACAGATGTTAGCAATGATACTGACTTGAGTGCCCTCATGGTTACCTAAGGGGCACTTCAGGAGGAATTGTCACTTGATAACTCAACAAAGTGGTCAAACCTGTTGGTACTCTTCCCATTTTATAGATAGAATAAGTTCGGTTTAGAGAAGTTAAGTGATTTTCCAAAAACATAGAGATAGGTAAGAGAGATGGGATCATTTGGTAGTGTGCCTCTCAGTCTGCTATTTTCATGTCATTTCAATAACTGCATTGATGCTAGGGGTGGTTCATCAGTTTGTTTTCTTCCAGTTGACTACATACATGGCAAACTCCGCCTCCTTACAAAGAGCAAATTGTGTCGGACCACTTTAATATTCTCTATGACAAAGTAAATAACAGGCATTACTAATACACTGAATGATAGCAGTCCATTTGAAATTCACTAATCAGACAAAAAAAAAAAAACACAGAAAAATAGGATAAGGTATACCTGGGGAAAATATAGGGCAACAAAGCCCCACCTTGTATAAACACAGCGTGAGAACGTGCTAGCAAGATGAAAAAGAAAGAACATTTTATGAAGGCCCATAAGGGTCTGTAATATTAGTATTTGCTGGTGACGTTAGTGCCCATGAATACAGTGATGTGTTGGAATGCTGTTGTAGCTGCACAAAAGCACGACTTGTCCAGCTAGCTAGGAAGCAACTTCTTTTAGAGGACAGTGCCTAATTCTGTTGCTATAGTTATAAAAGGTGAGCAATGAGAGCGTGTTTGAAGAGTGGTCACAGGATGAATTAGTACACAGGATTCTGGAGGGGGAGTGAGGAAGAAAGAATGTATATAGTCATTTGCTGCAGGAAGGCAGGTGGGGTAACAAGTAGTTGCCTGTGGTAAAAACTGTGTTTCTTCACTTTCAGCACCATGTGTTGGCTTGGATCTTCTGGAGATATAAAATATTTCTGCTCTGTACCCATTATGTGTAGCAGATGTTGCTTTGTGTTCTTGAACCCAATTTGCAGAATGAACATGATATCATATAACATCCTCCTAAACACAGAAGAGAGGAAACTAGGTAACTGGCCTCTTTCCAGGGCAGTTTTAAGAAGGGGGGCCAGCCTTTCAGCCATTTGCCTGTCTGGAGTTCAGAAGTAGAATATATCCTAAGAAGTGACATGATATGTTTATTGATGTAAACTCTAATTAAAGAATGTTCAGTTACATTCTTAGAGAAAAATAGAAAATACATGGCATGCTGACCAGGGAGGGTGGTCGATCACTGATTGGTTGCCTCTGTCCGACTCCCCACCCTCCTCTGAAAGAAAATGTATTCTTACAACGTTTACCAGTGATTTAAAAAAAAAAAAAAAAGAGTCCACCTTTCCATGACTCAGTATCTTCTTCAAGTTATCACAGCAAATATTCAGTTTTTGAATCTTATTAAAATCCAAATATTGAGTGGGTTCATTAGCACTAAGAGATTAGAATTTTGCTTTGTGTATGTTCTGAAAGCAGGACTGGATATAGCAGGTATATTTACGTAACCGTGCTGCTGCTCCATGCCGCTGCATTTTTCTGCATGTGCTATCTGGATGGAAATTTACTGGAAAATTCTTGCCAGAATAAACATATTCCTTCAGGAGTAAAAGGCTTAATATACTTTAAGTTCAACTGTGCCTCTTTCCAGTGAGCAGATAAACCAAATTATTTGGCATTAGTCATTATACTTTACACATTCCACAGCGCTTATTGTGTTCTCCCGTGAGGCTGAGGCTTGCAGAAGATAGGAATAAGGTAGAGTCTTACATTGCCATGAGAGAGAAAACAAAAGCAAGGATAGGGCCTCTATATATTTGACATGAAATAAACCAAAAATGAATCTGGCAGACATCTTGTAATTTATCTTTTAGCTCCCCTGGTTAAACAGAATTAAAGAATATGACCTGTAGATAAGCTGAGCTGCTGATCATAGAAATTACACACACACACACACACACACACACACACTTTATTTTTCGTTTTAAAGAGAGAGACAGTTTTCTCACATTTTAGTTTAAGAAGCAGGAGTATAAACTCTCAAATGAGAACACTCATTGTATCCTGGTGGCCTCTTGGGTGAGAGAAGGGGACCAGGCTGGGGATGGAGGGATGTAAATGGGGGTGGGAGGGAGGAAATGCCCCTTGAATTAAGGGATATGAGAGGCAAACAATGGACAATAGGGACTGGAGGAAAAAGATTCACACAAACATGTTTCTACTTCCTCCCGTTGGCCCTAGTCCTAGCACTCACCCCATGGTTGCTACTGAGGAGAGATTATAGCATTTGTTTACTCATTAATGCAACCAGAATTAATAGAGTATGTAATCAATGCAGAAAGAACAGTCTTTAAAGGAATAAAACTGGCCTATTAGCATATTACAGTTGTCAGTTATATTGCATTTATTTGCAACAGTGAACAATTAAGTTATTTGACTTTTTCCATGAAACTCATTTAAAATTTAGCTGGTGGGTAGCTTTGACTAGAGTTTAGTGACTCTCTCCCTTATGTAGTATTAATTGTGACTATTTTAAATAATTATAGGAAAGGCCAGTTTAAATGTGAAAATCTTCACACACTATAAAGAATTTTGTTTAATTGCATTTCTTTTTATTTTTTTATATGTGCAGTAAATAAAGTCAATCTAGCAAAACATTGCTTCCTAACATCTTCTTGGGAGATAAAAGAGCAATTTGAAATTAAAAGAAAACTCTGTTTCACCAATTTTGTCCCTATTCAAATTGCATTTTTAAAAAGTATTGAATATAAAGGGGAAGTACCATAATTAATCATTTTCCTCTTTTAAGTAATTAGGCTTTCCCCCCTCTATCTCAATGTAAACAATATAAAACAAGAATTTGTTATTTCGATGAGATAGATATATGTTTTTATTGTAAGGTCTTTTATATTCAATTTTAGTAGGTGAGATATGACTTATAAAGAAAATAAAAAAGTCATAAAAATACCTTCGTTTATTCAGTTGATCCTCTTCTTCATAGATAATATTTGTGATAAATGTTTAAGAGGTTATTCGTAGCTATTTATTCAGAATCAGTAATAAATGAATTTTCCCAATAAATGAAGTGTTACCCCTTTTTAAAAATACACATATACTTTCTATAGTAGAGTGTAACAGTGAACTTAATATATCGTTCTTCTATAAATGTTTTGGTCCCAAAAATAAAATGGAAATTTAAAAAGTACCTCATTCACTGATTGTAGATATTTATTATAGAAGGGTTGACTGAGTTTGGTTTATGTATATAAATGATAAATATGAAATATTGTGTAAAATCCAATCCTAATTTAATTGATAGCATTGCAACAAAATTTAACCTATTGTTTTCTAAGAATAAAGTTTCAGATTTAAAGAAGTCAAAATAATTTCAGTGAAATGAAAATGAAGCCATGATTTCTCACATTGCGATTTTTTCTTTATCATACTTTTTTTTTGTAAAGAATGAAATTTTGTTCATTCTACATATTATAATCAGTACCATCTCAAGGTGAATAGTTTCAAAATATGAGTGTATATCTCCTTGATTTTATTAAGGAGTTCCCAAATTCTCCAGCTCAGTACTGTGATATTTTAGAAATTTTACTACCTGCTCAAGTACTAACATGAACCATGTTTTCTTTTGAATTTATAGCTGTAGATATGGCCAGTACACTATGAACCAGGAAGTCGCCAAGGTTAAGGACAAGCCTCCATTTGACCACTCAAGTTCCCAGGATTCGGTGGATGAACTCTCTATGGAGGACTATTGGACTGAACTGTTAAACATCAAGAAATCTAATGAGAACAGACAGGAAGATCAGGAGGTGGTGATTGTCAAAGAACCCGATGGTAACACCTAAATAAATAAAACTTTTGTTTGTTTGTATATGTGTTTATGGGACATCGATACTCATACATGGAAAGAAAGAGAAGAAGAACAACAATAATAACTAATTAAAGATAGAGCAACCCACAAAAGGTCACGCTTGTTGCCTTTCCACTTGAAAATGACCGTTTGTGGCAGAGATTTATGGATATGGCTGCCAAATGCAAGTGGCACAAGTCAGTTCCTTGTTGGCTAAGCTTTTATTATAGAACTTTGGGGTCAGACTTGATCTCTGACATCATCTCCCCTCCCTCTGAATTCCTTCTGTGGTATCCTATCCAAATGGTCATATGGCTTCTAGTGAGTGTGGGTGCTTGGGTGCTGACAGAAAGCAATGGACTGTCGTAATACTGTTTCTCCATTTAGTCTGTCAGCTTGAGTTGTTTTGTGTTCAGTCTTTTATCGATTTACGGGTCTGCTGTGGTCTACCTTTGACTCACGGGCTAAAGTTTTTCTTTCTTTTTTTTTTTTTTTTTAATTTTTATGGTTAGACTTATTGGGGTGACATCGATTAACAAGAATTATGTAGGTTCCAGGTATACAATTCCCACAGTGCATCGTCTCCGTGTCAGTTCTCTTTCCATCACCATATATTTGTCTCCTCCTCCCTCCTCTCAGTTGATTTTTGGACAAGTCTGTTTTATTTTTACATGATACTCTTTTAGATGTTTGAAGAAGGAAAAAAGATTTACATAAACCAATCTTCATGAGTTCAGGTCTATCCTAGTCCTGGTCATCTTGTCCGTCAAAGTATAGTACTCCAGATTGGATGCAGTGCCACAGGGTTAGCCCGCGAACCTAAGGGTATAGAACTGGACAGTAAAAGGAGGCATTAGTATCTTTTTTTTTGTTGTTGTTTGTTTTTTGGTAGTTCCCTGGCTGGGAATCGAACCCACACTGCAGCATTGAGAGTGCTGAAGCCTAGCCACTGCACCACCAGGGAACCCTCATTAGTATCTTTAACCTCCATATTTGCTTCTTTCTTTGGCCCATAATTTCTCTCAAGTCTCCTTCTAGTCATATTTGCCACATTCTCACTATTGTACTTGATATTCTGGAAGAAACATGTAAAACCTCACCTTTTTCCCTCCTTAAATTTCATACTTTTAATCTCTTAAATTCAAGCAGTCACCAAGTTTTGGTGCCTAACTCTATCATCTAGTATATTACTTTGCTTCCTATGCCTTGTGCCATCCATATATTTATAAGTATTTCTTTGGTGTATAAGTTGATATAAATGCTAAAAAGATAGGAGTCACAGTCAATGATTCGTGACCCACTAATAGTGATCTCCTTTTCAACAGAAGACTTCTTAACTAAATGACCTAGTATGGAATTTGCTAAGCGGCCAAAACTACATAAATAAAATTTCTACCCTTGCTATTACATTGCTCAAAAAATCTGTAAGAAATACTTTAATAAGAACAATTGTAGATTTTTCTTAATTTAACATTTCTGAGATCTGTAAAAGAAAAATTATAATCAATTCATTCTTTTGTGTGGGTTCTCTTTCATTGTGCTCTCATTCTTTCTCATTTTACCAGTAAAGTTCAGCTTATCTGTGATAATAGTACCTCAATCTTTCTGTCTCAATGTTTCGGTATGGAAGCAGTATACCAGTGGTCTACTGAATCAGGAGGAAACGTTTTATGAAAAAATATTATTCAAGTCGGATACATAGCCATGTGTCATTAGATATGTCATAATTTTTCAAGATTAAAATGAATTCATAGATGGTTGTTCATCATGTGATTATGAAAACAAATTGGGATTTTTTTTTTACATGTCCATGTCTTTTCCTTGACTTTAAATTGAGTGTACTTCTACTTTTTAATGGAAAAAATGATTCCATCTTAGAATGCTGTTTACTTTCCTTATCATGGCAATATCAGCTTTTTTCCCTGGAAATTGGGTTCTGTACACCTTTGCTGAGTGCTACCTTAACAGCATTAAAAATAATGGCTGACTTTTAAGTCAGTAGTAAACAGTTTATGTCATCTGGCATTCAGAATGTCTGGCATTACATCATGGTTTTTGCAGCCAAGGGTGTTAATACTCAAGGAGTTTATATCATGTAGAAGAATAGACAGGTAAACCAGTCAGTACTACATCATGTGATATGGGCTATAATAGAGCCCTGCAAGGCTCTTCTCATATAACATTCTCATACTTGGTTATGAGGCAGCCAAAACAGCTGTGCTATAGGTTACAGATGACAGAACAGTCAGCCTGAGGCTAAGTGACTTTGACCAAAGTGACTTTGAGATCAAAGTACAGAAATGGGTTATGTATGCAGGTCTTTAGTGTCCCAAGTAGTTGGTCTTTTGCTTTTCTCTGTAAACTTGGTGCTTGGAGTGAATTTATTCTAGTTAGCTTTCTATTTTTCACTAATTTTTATTAGATCTCACATAATATTTACTTTACTGTTTACAACCCTCTTTTGGTGTTTTAAATTGATCGTTATGTAATTCATTGACTAAAATAAGCTTTTTTCTAAAAATAGTGTGCTTTTTTTTAATTAAAAAAAATGAGTCTGATGTGCTCACTAGTAGGATTAAAAAAATAATTTGAAATTTATTAGTTCCTGATGTCCAAATGCTTTTTACTTCTTTGCCACAGTCCTCGTCAGCTACGGTGAACAGAGAAAACAAACCTCTCCATCAATTAGTGTTGGAGTCTGGGGTAGTGTTGAATTTAAGCCAAGAAACCGGGCTTTAATGGATATCCCCAGCATTGACTTCCTTCTGTAACTTGATGGAAATAAGTTATATTTTCACTGCTTGCTCATCTCTGGAAAGGAATAATATTATCTTCCCATAGTTAATCTGCAGAGAAGTTATAGAGGTTAATTACATGTGAAGTCATTTAAAATTTTTAATTGCATATATACATGAAATGGATCTAAAATTTGATATCTCTGTGGCTGGAGTTTATGGCGGTTGTCCAAGTTTCAGATAATGATTCTTAGCATTGTGGTTTGGTTGCGATAGAAGAGTTTTCAGTAAGAGGTTTTTAAAGACTTAAAAATATAGATATTCTCAGATTTCATGATTTAAATACCATTTTCTCTACTCTCTCAGAGGGCGAATTGGAAGAAGAATGGCTTAAGGAGGCCGGTTTGTCCAATCTCTTTGGAGAGTCTGCTGAAGATCCTCAAGAAAGCATGGTGTTTTTATCAACACTGACCCGGACTCAGGCAGCAGCTGTTCAGAAACGGGTAGAGACAGTCTCCCAGACCTTAAGGAAAAGAAACAAACAATACCAGATTCCTGATGTCAGAGACATATTTGCTCACCAGAGAGAGTCAAAAGAAAACGTAGGTTGTTTTCTTTATTATGTTAAAGCAAAGGGATAATTGCTTACAATCAACTAGACAGATGGTGTTTATTTCAAATTATTAAAAACTTAAATGGGCACTAATTATATGTTAGGCAATAAAGCTCTGTGCAGGCAGTGATCAAGAAGGACTTCATTCCTGTCCTTCTAGAAGTTATTCTGATGGGGCAGAAAATGAAACAAGTTAAAATTCGATGTGATAATCCTTGTACAGTAGGCTCTCAGCTAACTGGCACCCATGCCAGATAAATGTAGTATTATTTTTTCGATTTTTTTTTTTTTTTTTGCTAGTTGTTTGAGTTTCAGTTAATGGACAGTCTACTGTGTTAAATATCCTTGGAACCTTAGGAGTGGCCCTTACCCCCCCAGCCAGTGTGACTACCAATTGTTACTTATAGGAAAGTAGGAGGTAGGGGAGTTCTTCCTTCTCTCTTAACTCTTGTAGGAAGTATTTGCTTTCTGCTAAACTCACTGGGAGAAAATTGGAGGTGGAATGTGAAGGAACTAATTGCAGCTGAATTATAAAGCAGGAACCCAGAACCATATGAAATAACTTCCCTTTTGTGTCTAGCACTTAGCATGGTGCGTAGACATAGAAGACCTGAGTAAATATTTGTCAAGATGATTAATTTATTAGTGGTAGCTGTTGGAGTCTGGTGGAGACGGTGGGACTAATGAATAAAAAGATGTCAGGGAAGGCATGGTAAGAGACCTGTATTGCCTAGAACAGTGCCTCTCAAAACAGCCTGTTAGTAGACTATTTATTACTCATCTATGATGACATGAGGAGCTTGCACAAAAAACATAAATTAATATAATGTTTTCCTTCATCAGGGAAGTCAAACTACCCAAAAAAAAAATCAGTTGAACTATAAATAAATGGTGTTCTTAGGGTTAAAAATTGATTTACATTCAGACCTATTCTTGGGTGACGCCGATTAACTCTGGCCTGGAAAACTCAGTTGGGTGTTCGGAGTGAGAACAAACACAAGGAATATTGACAGTGATTGCACTGATAACAGTAACACCGATAATTGCTGCCACCACTGCTGAGCCCTTCCTGTGGTAACCGCTTTCCTTTGCCCTATCTCATTTAATCCTACAGCTGTGAATGAGGTCTTACCCTTTCCATTCCACAGCTGAGGCTCATTGACTTTAAGTGACTTGCTCAGTGTCCTGTAGACATTAGAGTAAGCCCAAATGTGTTTGACTAGACTATGCGCTTTTAACCGCTATGCATCCTGCTATATTTGGGTTTCCATACGTGATTCTGATATTAAGTAATCCAAACATGAGATTCTATTTACACTATAAATAAAATGTGACACTAAAAGAAACGAAGGAATGAGAGGGTTTGTATTTAAGGTATCTTTCTGTCATGCAGAGGATTTTTGCTTTTTGTAGACATTTCATTTTTCTGAGAAATCCTTTATAGCTGCAGTTTTCGACTCCAATCGCATGATCAGTTGTGGATCAAATCTAGTTTATTTTATAGTTTTTGGGTCAGTGGGTTGTTCCAGGCAGGTCTTTTGCTGCTGTGAGGCAGCTAAGCACTTCCTTAGCACCCAGTGATTATTTGGGACATCCACTGGAGTTGGACTGAACTAGGTTTCCAGCTGTAGAAAAATCAAGGTAAGGGAATATAGTATTATGACATATCCTTCCTAATTTAAGGACCCTTTCTATGGGAGACAAGAAGAAGTAAAAATGGGGAGGGGGCGGAGAGCTGGACCTAAGCAGAATATTATACATACTTTGAGATTCATGCCAGTTTGCAAGAGGGTGTTGCTACTAGGTGCTAGAAGCAGCATTTTTCAGCAAGTTCCCAGTGATGCCTAATCTGCATCATCTGAGTCCAAGGTAATTGGTGGTTTATATCATCTGATTGAGTCATTAAAAGAGGACTAGCACAAGTAAATTAAAATAATGTTAACTTGCTTACACTGCATGCCTTTAATTGAAACACTGCCGCTCATTAGAACTATATCCTCCATTTTTCAAGCCAGTACAGGCCAACCATCTTCACTTGCAGTTCTTCTGTTCTTAGATAAGTATAGACTCAGCTCTTTCATTTTAAACACTTCCTCATGAAGACCTTGCTGACACTAGGAAATATAATACAGAAATGAATACCATCTGCACTGTCATCTTCAATTGCCAAGGAAAACAATTCCAACCACATGCTCCAAAATATGTGTTCGTATGTAAGATTAGAAGCATTCACTGTATTCGTTGTGCCATGGAGGTCTAACCTTCTGTGCGCTTGTGGGCAGAGGAAGGAGGGTGGCATTGCTCAATCCTGAGGGGGACTGAAGCAGTGCCATGACCCCCACATCATTTCCTCAATTTGGTAGTCACTATACACTCCCCTGGGTATTGTCAGTCTCTGTGTAGTGTGCTGTCTCTGTGTACCTGCCCCAGTGTTTTTCTAGACTCTTCCTAGACTGCAAGGGGAGGGAGAAGTCCTTGGTGCAGAGCTCGAGGTGAAATGTATGGTGAGGGCAACTACAAAGGCTACCTTTTGTGTCAAGATGAAAATCCAAGAGAATGATTATTTTAAAAATAATTCATTCAAAGAGACGCCTGTGTGTATGATTGACCTAGACTCCCCTTCCTGATTACTGAATTCCTTCTGATGCCAACTTGGAAAGGAGGAAGTACTGCCTGGCCACACTTACGGGTGAGAGGAGTCAGCATGTTTCACCATGTCCATAAACCCTTGGAGGGCTACATTCCTTAGATGTCACCGTCCCAACCCTTTGAAAAAGGAGTTCCTTTGCAAATCTGTGCTCTTATTGCCTGTTTGGTAGCTTAGTTTTAATTTATCTCACATGTATTACTAACCTTTCTTTTAAACTTGAAGATTTCTATTTTATTACCTGTATATCAACTTGTAATTTTGTTTTATAACAGCATTATTGAGATATAATTTGCATACTGTCCAGTTCACCCATCTGAAGTCTACAGTTCAGTGCTTTTTATAGTATATTCACAGCTTTGCAACCATCACCACAATCAATTTATCACATTTCATCATCTCCAAAAGAAAGCCCTCCTCATTAGCAGTCATTCCCCATGTTTTCCTCCTTGCTCCTAGGCATCCACTAATCTGCTTTCTGTCCCTGTGATTTGTCTATGCTGGACAGTTCATAGAAACGGAGTCCTATGGCTTTTGTGACTAGCTTCTTTCAGTTAGTCTAATGTTTTCATGGTCCATCTATGTATCAATACTTCATTTCTTTTTATTGCCAAATAATGTTTCATTGTATGAATAGACCACATCTCCTCGTCTGTTGATGGATATTACTAACTTTTTGATGTTTGTCTTTTTCCTTCAACTAAATATTGATGTTGTGATGGCAGGGACACTCTTGATGTTTTTCACATTTCCCATAGGGCTGAGTATTGTGTCTTACAATTTGTGGGTAATCAAATATTTGTTGATTATAACTATAGTATTTTTTCTGTGATTGTCATAATTCTGAATACATTTCTTGTACTCTAAAGGTTAGCAATGGAATATTTGCAATACCATTTTTCTGGTTGTGAGTTGGAGATGACTAAATGGCCCATTTTCTATCTTTAGGCTCCAGATGGCCCTGAATCACAGTCAGTCAGAACAAATGAAAACAAATACCAAGGAAAAGATGGTATGTTGGACCTGTTCTCTTGTATTTTCCCGTTTATTAGTATAACAAACAGATACAGCCTTTTAAAACATTCACTTTCAATTCTGGTAAGCACATGCTATTAAAATACTAACATAGAAGTACCGAAGTAGGTAATTACAGAAGGCTGAGAATATAGTAGGCCTTTGATTTTTGTTCTTGTTAATTTTTATGTATGTCTACCTTTTCTAACATCTCTGTACGTATTAACAGTTACTTCTCCAGAATGCTTACCTGCATATTACCTAACCTAATATGCTCAAGCACTCTATATAATAGGGATAGCTTTTAACACATTTTACAGATGAGAGAATTGTAGTTTAGGTGTGTGAAGTCACTTTCGCATACAGCTAGTCAGTGCAGTCAGTGAATTTGAGGCCTTGTTCTCAAATCATAAATTCTTAATTCACAAATGGGTTGGTTTTCAGAAGCTTAGAGAAACCTGAAATCAAGTAAAGATTTTTTTTGACAATGGATTATAATTCTCCTTTACGTACTTTTCAACTTTAATATCTGTTATTTTAGAAACACAAGGCATGGATGAAAATAAATATTAAGACATTATTAATACTTATCAAGAGAAAAGTTCTAGTTATTTCATGTATTTACCAAAAAATATATTCTAAATTAAAGTAATAGACTTAAGCTTCAAAGTGTAATCCTTAATGTGTTGTTATTTAAAAACTGTAACAATGGTGGTCTGTGGCTGCTGGATTCTAGCTAGAGGACTTGTTTTTCTCTTTTGTTTATGTTCTTTAGACCTAGCACCTGCAGTGGCAGTGTTGTAAGTAGTGTTGTATTTGGATTGGAAGTAGCTGGGGAGGAGTATCAGGTAGGCTGTGAGGGACCTGGAAGTATTCCCACTTTCCTATAAAAATGAGGAGTTAGTCCAAGGTTATCTGGGGAATTTTGGAGTCTTGGCACATCCAGTGTCCCTATTTTCCCTTCCGTACTTTTCTATATATTTATATTTGTAAGAGCATTTGCTTTTTACTCTTCTGAAGAGGTTTCTTTAGTTGCATGTTTTCTTTGTTTGTTTGTTTGTTTGTTTGTTTGTTTGTTTTTAATCAGAATGGAATTACTAGGTGTTTCCCCAAGTCTACATACCAGCAATTACTAAAATGACAAGCAAGCTGGCATAGCCAGTGCTGGCCTGCTAGAGAGCTGGGTCATCAAGAGAGACAGATAAACCTTTTGTGCCAAAGTCAATATGCTTTCTGTTTTGGGGGAGAGTGACTGACAATTGCTAAATAAACACTGAGGAAAACATTCTCTTCTTGATGTTTTCCTCCCTTGCCAGAGATGGTGATGCAGGCTATATAAACAGAAGTTCTGGAAGACAATTCATTATATGAGTACTTTCCAGCCCAGCTTGCAGCCGGTGACTGAAGTGTAACAAAGTAGTTGCCTGATTTACATCTGCTTTTGCTGGAATGCTGTCTAAAGTGGGCATATAGCCTCCAATCCGAATAATTAGAGAATGTGTATAACTCCATACAAGTGACTGAGTATTTACTGCTGCACCTGTTCTGGGCAATGCCATACTCTTTTGCTAGTCACTAAATTACCAGTGTTATGTAATCATTGAAAGGTTCAGAATGAAATGCATGGAAAACATTGTCTAGAGTTCAAAAGTGTAGCTCTTTCTGCTTGAAAGCTGAAGGCATGGGTGACGTAGTCTATCGTAAATGTTTGCCCTACACGTAGGTCTTTATACATGTTCAATCAAATATACTTACTCTAAATGAAAAGGTTATAAAGTTGTAACGTTGTACAAGTTGTAATGTTGCAAGGGTTAACTGAATTGCTAAGTATCAATCTTAACTTTTCATCAAATTATACAGCTCTGGGTATATGAAAGACCCAGTGTTTAACACATACATTCAGATATATTAATAATGGCATGCATGAGTAGTTTTTAAAACTCTTATATTATTATGTATTTTCTCTTACTTTCTCTTTTGATTTCCATGGAGGAAAGAAAATTCTTTTGAAAAAAAAAAAGGGCACTTGCGGTATTTCAGATAATTAAAAAACTTTTAAGTTTTATAAAATATTTGTAGTCTGGTACTATTGACCACTTCAAAACCAAAGGAGAATGGATGAAAGAAATTGTATTATTTACACTTGAGGATTTTAAGAGTCAAAAGTTTATCTCAGCCTTCTCTTCTCTCTTTCACAGTAGATAACTGATTCATAGTGACTTTTATTAGCCAATTAACCATCAGTTTCTTGTAGTAGGACCCCTCCATCATTCCTGCAACTCTTTTTCCTCCTGGCTGCCCTAATTTGATTTACTGTTTAGACCTTTGTGCTTTTATATTCCATATTTTTTATTTTCTTTTTTGCTACATTTTGGAGGAAATTTGTTTTAAATGTGTTATAACTTAATTATAATTTCTCTCCTCAGTTTTTAAGTCAGCACAGGCCATTTGTTGGGGGTTGGATGTTTATCGTCACTCTGACCTGGGAGTGTTGAGGAGAAAAGGGAGTAGTTTTAAGATTCTTGTTCGTAAATCGCTTCCGGAAAAGTAGCTTTTAGTTTAAGAAAATGACTAATTCTTTTTTTTTTCTGATCCATCTTAAAATCTTTTCCTCAGAAACCAACTGATACATTCACAGCGAAACATAAAACAGTATAAACCAGTGAGAAAATGAAACAAATGCTGTGTTTTGGCATTTAAGTTAATACTTTAAAATTAGTTGTATAGAGGTCTACTTATTCTAATTAAAAAAATTATCGCAGACTGTTGGAGATGCATAAAATGTGTCATAGATGACAGCAGATAAATACTATCAAAGAGCTCACCATTAATTAAAGGTCTAAAATGAGAAAACAAAAGTTACTGTCATTGATTCCAGGTGTTTTATTTTTTTTAGGTGATTTTCGTTGAAACCAAAACTTTTCAAATAGACAAATTTAGAATACTTTATCCAAAGCCTAAGGCTGATGTTTTCAGCAAATCGGTTTTCAAATATTACTTTTCCTCTGTAGAATTAACAGCAAATAAACAACAAAAATAGTGAACTTATTACACCCTTGAAATGATGTAAATGTCTGGAAGTTGTTTGACTAGGTTTATGCTTGTAAGACTTTTCATAGTCTTTGATAGAATGACTAATTCTACTTTTCCGGAAGCGATTTACGAACAAGAATTTGATAGAATTGGGGGCAAACCTATTGATTCCTGTACCAGGTACCTCCAGACCTGACTGCTGCAGTGATAACTCCTTGGCACTAACTCTTGTTTTTAAATTTTTAATATGATAGGTAGGTAACATTCCAGAAAGAAAAGGCAGGGAGTGGAATAGGTCTGTTCCAGGAATCTGTCTCACTGTGAGAAAATTAAATACTTACCATTAGTTCTAAGACAGATCACAGCTAACTTCCTTCTCATTTTTTTGCCTTTTAATCCCCCAGTGTAAAATCAAACAACAATTAAATACACTAAATTTTGTGAGGTTTTTTTATTCAGAGTTTGAGATCATCCAGCAATATTTTGGAATTGGACCCAGTCTAAGAACTGTGCCCTCAGAGAAAAGTTCTACAATTGAACTATGGTTTTCTAGTCACCCCCATCCCACTTCTTCCCAAAATGCACCATTGGTAGGAGTCCCTGAGTGTAATTTTTCTCTATTAAAATAGAAATCATTCCATTGATTGCTGCCTATAGTAAATAGTTCTTTTCCCAAAGGTTTTTATGTAGTCACTGTATTAGAAGTTTAAAAAAAAAGTGTGAACTGGCTCTTTTGTTTTTTTTCCCCCCAGACCAGGCATCTAGCCTAGTTGTTGGTGAAAAGAAACTTATCCCACCAATGCCTGAGGAGGCACCTGCTTCTGAAACAGATATCAACCTGGAAGTATCATTTGCAGAGCAAGCCGTCAATCAGAAAGAGAGCTCCAAGGATAGAACCCAGAAGAGCAAAGGCAGTGACACCTTATTACCTGTACGTAGTACACTATTCAGATATCACTAAACAGAAGCGTTTATTTCTAATCAGCTTTTTATTTTGAAATTTTCAAACCCATAGAAAGTCGAAAGAGTAGTAGAGCAGATACTCACACAGCCTTCGTGTAGATCCACGCAAGAGTTAATGTTTTACAAACATTGTTTTCTTTCTGTGTGTGTGTGTGTGTGTGTGTGTGTGTGTGTGTGTGTATGTTGTGTTATCAGGTAACTCCTATACTCACTTTTTTTTTAGCTTAACATGGACATACAAAACAAAACACAATTATAATACTTAAGACATTGAATACTAAAACAAAATTGCATTGAATATATGATCATATTGAACTTTTCCCAGTTGTCACATTATTGTCCTTTCTAGCTTCTCCCTCCTCCACCCACATCTGGGATTCAAACAAAGGTTATATGTTGCAGTTGATGTCATCTTTTTGGTTTACTTGAATCTAGATCAGGTCCTCTGCTTTTACTTTAATATTTTTGAAGAGTTCAAATCAGATTTCTGATTTTTTTCTGCTTTATGACTAGATTCAAATTAAGCATTTTTGGCCAAATGACTGCATTGATTATATTTATGCCTCCTATTGCATCAACAGAAGAGGGGTATGATACCATATGGTTCCTTTATTGGTGATGAAAGTTTGCCCACTTGGTTAAGGAAATGTTCACCCCATCTCCCCATTGCAAGGATACCTTTTCCTATGGGCAATTAATATTCATTTTTGATCCTTGAGACTGGTGAATATCCCATTTGTCAGTAATAATCTGTTGACCAGAGACAATAATTAAACTGGTATTTGAGAAATAGTGATTCTCTAATTCTGTCATTTTTTTCTATGTTGATTGGCTGGGACTCTTCTGTAATAATTCCTTTTGTGCCCCTTTTTTGTTATTGAATATCATTGCGGACTGATAGCTTCCTTTCTTCATTTAGTATTTTATAAATCATTTTCTTTGACATCCGCATTTACCCAAATTTACCCAAATTTGACCCATTGGAGCCCTTCAAGCTGGTTCTTATGTCCTTGAATGTGTCCTCATTATTCTTTTTACTTATTTGCTCTCTAGAGCAAGATGTTCCAGGCTCACCTTGTGCTTTTCTCTCCTCAGACTGTGTAAAAAGAATCTCTTTCTTCAAGAAGCCTTGGTTCCTTTTAGTAATAGATTGTATTTAAAAACCAAGCTCTAAAGAGCAGTTTTTAGAAAGCCATATCCATATTGCTATTATTGCATCTTAAAAAATGTTAAGAATTTTAAATTTCAAATATTTGGTCAGTGTTCAGATTTTATGATTATTTTTACAGTTTATTTGAATCAGGGTTCAAATAAGGTCTGTGTATTACAGTTGTTTCATATGTCTTTTGAGGCTCTTTTAATCTCTCGCTCCCTCTCTTCTGTCTGTCTTGTCTGTCTGTCTGTCTCTCTCTCTCTCCAGCCCTCTCCCTCCCTCCTCCTCTCTCCCCTTTCTGTTTCTCTTCCTCCCTCCCTCCCTCCTCTCTCCCTTTTTCCATTACTCTCCCTCTTCCTTCCTATCCTTTCTTCCCTCCCTCAAAATTGATTTGTTGAAGAAACCTAGTTATTAAGTGGTAGTGAATGTCCCCCTCTGACTAATTCTGTTCACATGTTCTTCTTTCCTTTAAATTGGTTGATTCTAGATTTATCATGTTCTTGTTCTTTTTTTGTAACGAGTGCCCACATGTGACTCTGTGTTGAGACAGGAAATATTTGGTTATCTTCCTCTTTTTGTGACATTAGCAGCTGTTACTGATCAATGCTTGGATCCATTTGTTTATTAATGGTTACAAAATGATGTCTCATTTCTTTTTAAAATGTATTAATTTGAATACTTCTTTAAAGAAAAATTTCCTCAAAATGGTTACTGCCTTTTATGTACCAGTTTCCAATTCTTTTTCTTTTTGTTCCCTCGCATCTTTCACTAGTGACCAATTACTATTATTTTATTTTAATTTTCTTATAAAAATAATATCTTAAATCATGGATTTAGATACATATGTCATGGGATTATACAAAATTTCCCAGTGTTATTTGGAGTAGTTATGCTGCAGACCTGTAATTGTTTTAAGAAACATCGGTTCTGTAACATAGAAATATACTTTTATCACTATGATCAGGACACGGGAGTATTCTTTTCTCGGTGTTGGTTGTTATTTAAAGCCTTTTCAGCGGACAGAAATACATCTGTGTCTTCTTTCTTCCATGCTGAGAATAGTGGTTCTTAGGATCCATCATAGAATAGAATAGAATATCACATAATTACTTGTTTGCTTTATAGCCTCCAATAATGCACAGCATTCCCAGATAGCAGTATTACTACTACTCTCAACAATGTGATTACCAGAAAATAGTTTAAACTTGTTTTTCTTCTCCTTGGTTGTTTGTATTCTTTGGAGTCTATCCCAAAAGGAATGTCATAATAAAGTTACTGTATTTTGGGTTACTTAGGATAGTTATTCTCCATAGACTACCAACTGCATACCT